>VZTN01006387.1:49357-60037 GCA_013400515.1 Erpornis zantholeuca
TTATATAATATATAATATAATATTTTACATAATATATACGTAATAGATCCCATTTTTTATATTGAATATATATTAAAAATGGATATATAATATCAGATGAGATGTAAGACAAAGTGATAGATATTGATTTTGATTGTGAACAGTTTCCAAAAAAAAAAAAAGTTGATGTTAAAAGGGAATATATGGCTTCTCTACAGAAGTGCAATGCAAATGATCATCTTGACTTCAAAAACAAAACTGCAAAATAAACAATATCATAAAATATTAATATCTGAATCACATGCAGTTGGTGTCTGGTCACAAGTGGTGTTCCCCAGGGCTCAGTGTTTGGGCCAGTCTGTTTAATATCTATATTGATGATATGGACGAAGGGATTGAGTGAGATTGGCTCAGTTGGCTAGAGCATGGTGCTAATAATGCCAAGGTAGTAGGTTCCAATTCCATATGGGCCATTCCCTTAAGAGGTGGACTCGATGATCCACATGGGTTCCTTCCAACTCAGAATATTCTGTGATTCTCTATGAGAGCACCCTCAGGCAGTTTGCAGGTGACAGAGGGCAGGAAGGCTCTGCAGAGGGATCTGGACAGGCTGGATCAATGGGCAGAGGACAATGGTATGAGGATCAACAAAACCAAGTGCCATGTCCTGCCCTTGGGTCACAACAACCTCCAGGCTTGGGAAGAGCAGCTGGAAAGCTGCCTGGTGGAAAAGCACCTGGGGANAGAGCACCCTCAGGCAGTTTGCAGGTGACAGAGGGCAGGAAGGCTCTGCAGAGGGATCTGGACAGGCTGGATCAATGGGCAGAGGACAATGGTATGAGGATCAACAAAACCAAGTGCCATGTCCTGCCCTTGGGTCACAACAACCTCCAGGCTTGGGAAGAGCAGCTGGAAAGCTGCCTGGTGGAAAAGCACCTGGGGATGTTGGTTGATGGCTGGCTAAACATGAGCCAGCATGTGCCCAGGTAGCCAAAAAGGCCAGTGCCTGGCTGGCACCAGAAATAGTGTGGCCAGCAGGACCAGGGCAGGATCATCCCCCTGTACTCAGCACTGGTGAGGCCACTCCTCGAGCCCTGTGTCCAGTTCCAGGCCCCTCACTACAAGAAGGACTCTGAGGTGCTGGAGCATCTCCAGAGAAGGGCAACAGAGCTGGTGAGCACAAGTCTTATGGGAAATGGGAGCTGGGGTTGTTTAGCCTGGAGAAAAGGAGGCTCGGGAGAGCCTCACTGCTCTCTACAATTACCTGAAAGGAGGCTGTAGCCAGGTGGGGATCGTTCTCTTCTCTCGGGTAACAAGTGACAGGACAGATGGAAATGGCCTCAGGTTGTGCCAAGGGAGGTTTAGATTGGATATTAGGATAAATTTCTTTACTGAAAGAGTGGTTAGACATTGGAACAGGCTGACCAGGGAAGTGGTGGATTCAGAATCCCTGCAGGCATTCCAAAGACACGTGGATGTGGCGGTCGGGGACACGGTTTAGTGGTGAACCTGGCAGTGGTGGGTTAATGGTTGGACTCACTGATCTTAAAGATTTTTTCAACCTAACTGATTCTATGCTGCTGTGATTTTATTCTATTATTCTGTACCATTTAAGTCAACATATTCAAATGTCATCCATTTCTGGATGACACTCATTTCTGGGTACAAACTGCATCCCACAGAGGCTACTTCTTCAACCATCTAAGACGAGAATTGCTGGAATAAGCTCTTGCTTTGAGTGTCTGACTATCCCTTCCACCCAAGACAAAGCCTTGCCCTTGCCTTGAGTCTGGATGTGCATTTGGATATTGAAACTACAAAACACCTCTGGGGGTCACAGCATACAACATATATAGTCAAAATGATTCAAATGTACCATAGCAAGAGAGAAGGGAGAATGATTTCAGAATTCTAAACAGCTGGTAAAACAAAGGGTCCAGAAATCTGCTTCAACCAGAACACAGACCACCTTAGCACTGCACAAGCTGAGATGGTGTTTGTAGAAATGGCAGTGCAATAGTAAAATGCTGACAATTACAGATGATGGAATGTAACCCACACTGCAAACACGGGCATTCTGTAGAAAAACAAAGCTTGAGAATGTGAATTCATACCTCACCATGAATGCTGCCAAAGGTAACAAACATGAAACCCAAGTAAGTCCAGGAACCAGACTAAAAAAACCCACTAAAATCAAACACACCTTTTTATCTTTTTTTACTTATTCCTTTATCACAGTCAGTGGAATTTATTTATAGCAACAGTATGGCTTACAATCACAGGTTTAACTATGTACAGTCTTCATAGATGGTTTAAAGCATCAGAAATGCATTTGGTTTTTTTACCTTGATTTGTAATATTGTCATGAGTTGCTCATCTGATTTCAGAAAATTTTACAAGAAAACTGATAGAAATTATCAGATGTATCATTTTTTTCCCAAAAAGGAGCATTTTCATGAATAATATTCTTATCATCTGTGATCACAGTCATCTGCAAATATATTTTGTACAAGCAGTGAGATCTGAAAAAAATTAGGCAAGACTCTGCCTTTCATGCTTTTGCCTGCTTTTTTATCTTTGTCTTTATCTTACTCTTTCGCAATATACTATAGAGAAAAGAAAAACATTTTAGTCCCACTTTCTCAAAAAAAAGAGGCTTACATGCATAAGTTGTTAATTTATATGTGTATTTGTCTCTTCTTGTTAAACACTTTTGAGGCTGGCTGCCCTCCCATCGTCTTTAATCTGCTTTGATTTAACAAAATGGGACAAAGGCTACAGTTCAGTGCAGCTGTCACAATTCCAACAGTTTTAAGTTTACAGCAATATTCAAACCAGCAACATGTTTTGATCCCCTCCTCTACAGAATGTTTTTACTTTTCTCCTCATTAGGCTCTTTCATCTTTGAGTGCTGGCACCCGTCTCCACATAAGGTCAAATAGGAAACCATTCAGCTTTGCACAGCTAAGAACAAAAGCCAAACTAAACACCTGCTAATAAGAGAACTGCTTTATGCTGAAGGCACAGTGCTTGATAAACACAGTTCAGCTACAGAAGCTTAGCATGAAGCCTCCTCTAGTCTGCAGCAAGTATAGACTTGCTGCATCCATCTAAAGTTAGCACTCTCTTTGCTCAGAGAGTGTGATTCACTGACTCACAAGTTTCAATAAATAGCTTATTTTTAATTAATTGAAAATGCTGTTATCAGCTGCCTACAAATTTGCAAACCTCCTCTGTCAGTCCAGAACTGCGTGAAGCACATGGTTTTAACACGCAGACTCTACAAACTTTCCAATAAAGATGAAAACCTCAAATAACAAATTTAAGCCCACTGAAAGAAGGTAACAGAAAAACATCCTATAAAAAATTAAGAAACCCTCTGTCAGCTCAAACAAGGCATCCAATGGACTATTGAGGCAGAGAATGATAAATAAAGCTAACAGGTCACTTAGAGAGTATTACAACATGAAAAATGGTTTCCTTCCTTCCTGTCTCTTACAGAACTGCAGCAAAATGCAAGCACTCAGGGGTGAACCTGCACAGAGCAAGTTTGCTCCCCAAATTGTAAGGTTATCAGCAGTTGTGCTGCTTTTGGAACAGCTGCATATTGCATAGCATTATGCATTACAGATGCACCGTGCTCTTTGCAAAAGTAACTTCACACTCCTCTGTAAGTAGCATCTTTTCAAATACAAAAGTTAGGGTGAGACTGCTGTGGAAGTTTCCCAACATTATCCCACATTATTGACTTCTAAAACTTTGCTGTTTCCACTGCCCTTTTTACTCTAAGGTGGGGAAAATGACTGGAGCTACAGTAAGAGACAAAAATTGTGGTTTGTTTGCTCTCAAACTTGCAAAAAGTCCATTTCAAAAACATTTCTGAGAATGGGATATTCACCGAACCACTTGCCTTAGTCTGAATAACAAATGTGGTTTTCATGTAAACAGTGCTGTCACCAAAACAATGACAACCATCACACATCTGCCAGCATTTGTCACAAAACTGAATGAAACAAACCGAGTGTCCTTAGAAAGGGCTATGATAACTGATGGTTTGATAACCTAAGCAAATTAGTTATCTGCATTGCAAATCCATTTCACAAAGGTGACCTGGTCAATCCCCATATGGAGAGCAGAAGCAGTATCAGCCTTTAAACTCACTTCACTTCTTCCGTTTCAGGAACAAAGTGGCAAGGTCACACACACTAGATGGAGCCACTTGCCCCTTCCAGCCACAAAAGTAGCCAGAAAACTGTCCCTAAAAATGACATAAAGAAGGTATGGAGAAAAAACAACAGTCACAAATAAACCAAGTGCTTACGACAAATTGCTTACCTAGTTGGACAAGATATTGAATAGTTAAAAGTATCATATTCTCCACACTTAGCAGCTGACTGCTGGATAAACCCAAGAGATCCAAATCCTTGTTTTCCAGCTGTGGAATCTTGTAGCAGTTCACCAGCAAGGGACTTACAACAATATCACCAACATTTCCATAGAAATAAGGTAAAGTGCCATAGCCTATGATAAAAGAAACAAAAAAACCCAGAAATTCATAATAATTTGCCATTACATGAAAACTCGCACAATGATACATTTCCAAACTTCTTCTTAAAGCTGTCTGGCAAAATACATTACACATCAATGACTGGTTTTGGCATTTTAATTCCTTAAAATTAGGCCAGGGATCCTCTGCTGTGTTTTACAACAAGTGATCACATCCATTTGCATGAACTATCACTAACTGCATGCCAGCAGGATAATAATTATTGTTATCCAAATACAGATGAGATTATTATATATTTGGGTCTTACCCTGACTTTTAAATACACATTCTCTATAATATAGTGTACAAAGAAGAAAAATCAATGAAAGTAAAAGGACATTGATCTTAACATTATAAAAGCAGCATAAGTCACATTAGCATTGATTCAGCCACTGCAGTATTGCTGAGATTGATTTCACTTTTTTGCCACCTTTCCATTCTGTTTTCATAAACAGGTAAAATAAACATTGGCAACTAAATACACTGTTCTGTAAGGTAAGGCACATGAGCACAGGCTAACTCCTCTTTTCCTTCAGAATGTTTTTTGTTTCCAAAAACCCCATTTCCACAGAGATGTTGCCAAATCCATCCTTTTGGGTACATCTGGTTCTGTACTATTAATAGCAGGCTGTTTCTCAGGGCCACTAACATTTAGCCTAACTGAGGACTTAATGGCAGCTCTCCAAGAGCCTAAGGGCTGCATTCAATTTGCACTTAAGCTGATGGCTGTAGGCACCCTCATCTTTAATAAGGAAGTGTTTCTCAGAAAACCATTAGAGTGCCACGCTAGAGCTTTATAATCGGCTTCCAGAAAACAACACTAAGCAAAACAAACCAGAAGAGTAACCCTATCTTTGACAGATTTACTGGTGTGGATGGCACTGTTAATTCTCCAGGAACTGTGTGTATTAAAATTATCTGTGCAAGTGAGGACTTGGAGAACTTCTCCATTTCTTCAGGAATGGTAAATTATTCCATGGACTGTATTGATAAGCATGTTCTGCTGACACTGAAGCTACTCTATATGACCATCTATACTACAATGGACCTAAATGAAGTTTAGAGTCAAAAAAACCCACTCACTGAAAGTTCAGCAGCATTAGCTGACCCATCTTCTTTTATACAGTTTTCCCAAATAGCTCAGGTTGAAAGGACACATTAAAAGTCATACTCTTTAATTAAAACAATGTCTTTCTAAGGGTTAACAATGTACTTTATACAGCTAAAGGATTTTAAAAGTCCGAAGCCTGATCTGTTATCTCAATTGCTTACAAGAACTATGGACTGTAAATGACAAAAAGTTAGCATGATTTACTTCTGTTTAGTCAGTGCAAATCAATTTTCTGGTTCTCATGTAGAACTCTGGGGCTTCAAGATCTAAACTATAAATGCTGCAGAAAATATTTGCCTAGTTTATAAGTTGTTTATACTGGACAGCTATTTTCATTACTTGGAAATATTTCTCTTCTTGGGTTTTAAAAAAATCTTATTTGTATAAAACTTAGATTTGGCCAGTGGTTCTGCAGAAATTTGACCTAGTGGTGACCTGTTTGCAAATCAGGTTCTCCAGAAATTGCCTGACTCTTAGTTTTAAACATTGAGCAACTAAGGGAAACTATCTGTGACAAACCAACTTCATATTCTACTGAATGCCAGAACCAACAAAAAGAAATAAAAACCCCTTTCTCCTGGGGAGTGTGGAGTAGTACAAAATGCAGCATTTGATTCCCTGGTGTAAGACTTACCTATCAGAATCACTGGTCTGACTCCCGAGTTATTCAGCAGGTTTTCAGGAACTATTACAGTCTCCCCTGCTGGGATGGGTTGAGGCTGTAAAATTCCAGTTAACATGGATTGAGGAACTGGGACTGACAAAAGAGGCTCTATAAAATAAAGAAAAGAGAAACTTCCATTACTAAAAGGCTCATACTGTGATTTGGCCTTATGAACAAATAAGAAAAAAATTACTGCAAATCACTAACTGTAATAAAATTCAAAAGGTCTCTGCATTTCCTGCTACAGTTTTAAGTAATTTAAATGAAGAGCCTATATCCTCCTGTAGCCCCACCCCTAAAATAAAACTTTTTCTGACCACTGTATTGTTGGTGAGAATGAGAGAGCAAAACACAGGTTTGAATATGCATCTTTAAACAAAGCCAAGTACTAAGCCAAAAGGCCACCCCTCAATACTGCCTCTCAGTACAAGGGAACAAACTGCTTCAACATTGGACCTAGAATACATGTAGATACAAAAATAAAAGCAGGCCAAAATTGCAAAACTGGGTTTAGATAGTTGCTACAACAATAACAATCAGGCTTTACTCATGAAAGAGCAAGAGTAGCTTTCATAAGTAAAGGAAACCAAGTGCAAGAATTTTGTAATCTGTAATCAGGTTTCCGAGTAAGGCCTGCTTCACAAGTTTCTTAGGCTTCATTTGGTGGTTTGCAACCACTTTTTCAAACCATGCCAGCGATAGAAAAACATCAAAGACAGGATCAATGAAAGCATATGTTTTACCAAGAAAAACTGTTTATCCAAGAGAAAAAAGTACAACTGAAGGCTCATAGAAAATGGAGTACACAACAGAGGTAGAAGATTAGTGGAGACAAACTCAACAAAAAGGGGAGATTGCCTTATATTATGTCCCTTCAGGAGGTTTCTGAAGATAGAAACTGACAAAAGCTGCAGTTTGAGGTGTTTGGGTAAGCAGGCCTGCACTACCACCTAACCCTTCTTCCTGTGATGAGTATCTCTGAAAATCATTCCAAAATATCCCCATACCAAGCCCTCAAAAGCAGAGTAAAAAATACATTATGCATGTTGAAAACCAGCTTTTTTCGGTCTTTGGATGCTTATTCACTCACTCTATAGAGAGAAGAAATAGCTACTGCTTATTCCCCTTTACAAAATATGCTCAATCTCACAGCTGAAAAGTACTCAAGCAGTGAACAGTTTTATTAACAGTTGAATACAGAGGTGTCTACATGGATATCCGTGAGTACTCACAATGAATTCTATTTCATGTCACGATATTATAGCTTTTCCATGCACAACTACCATTTGGTCTCACTTTCTGCTTTTAACTGAAGATGACCTAGTGGATTTCAGTGTCCTTTGTTAGGCCAAAATTATATAAAGCTGTTCTTCCCATGTAGAAACAGCGTGTACACTTCCTGTAGCATCCCATACAGGATGAGATGCAAAAGTCAAGGTGAAGGCTAATGAAAATCCTTGAAATATATTCATATATTCATACACCTGCATAATTTTAGAACAACCGAGTTACAGTCAGGGAACTATGGAGTTCTTTTAGATTTATATTTTAATAATATTACTTGCATCTTCCTTTACTTTCTCTCCCCCAGTAGTTTTACTTCCTGTGTCACATCTTAGATTACAACAATGAGGGCCAGGCAATCACATGTGCTTCTCTGGAGCACCTGAAAAACTCCCCATGGTGTTCTTAAATACTTCAACAAGATCAGTTATGTTTGCTGTGCACCATGTAAGAGGTGCAGCACAGGGCTGCTGGGCTGGCTGAGTTCAGGCTCTAACAAATGACACCTCAGTAACATTCCAGTTTTACCTGTTCTTGCTGAAGGCCGGATTGCAGGAACAGGCACTGCTAAACCAGGAGGTGGGACTGGGGACCCAGGAGACCATCCTCGGTGACGTTTCTTTGGTGGTCCAGAACTGGACATAGATGCTGGAAGGAACGGAAAATCTAATTTTAAACCCTGTCCTCCCAAATGACCAAATTCCAGCCCACACTCCATTTCCCACTGGTGTTGAGCAGTCATCACAGAGCTCTAGAGGCTCATACCTAGATTTACATGAAACCAGACTATGATATGAAAAATATTGTTACCAATGTTAAAAAGCCCAGCACTGTCATTAATGGTCATGCCGAAAAGCAAATGGATCCGTAAAGCCTGAGTGGTAGGAGCAGCTACAATCGGAAGAAGAACAAAATCACAAATTTCAAGCTCAACATCCAATGAAGCTTAGAATAAAAGAACAGAGAGGTTTTCTTTACCTTGGTCTCCAGCTGCACAGCCAGGACTTGGAGATGTCGAGTGTGGCACTGGCCGAGAGACTGTAGAACTCAATGCGTTATTTCTTCCTCCATTAGCGTTTCCATTAGCAACATCCGTGGCACGCAGTGAAAGAGGAGCTGAGTATAATAAAATACAGAGTGTGTGGCTTGAAACAATCTTGAAAACAAACAAAATAATACAGCCACACACAGACATAAAAGAACAGGGCAAGATGCATCACTGGATAAAAACCATACTCCAGGGAAAACATGAAGTGTACTCGGCATAGAAACATTTGGGCACAGATTAAAAAATCTGAGCCTTGCAAAGGGGTGTCCAGATTTCAACATGGGGAGAGGCAGGTGGAAGAAAAAAAAACAAAAAAAGCCCCACCAAAATACAATAGAAAATTACACAAACACAAAATTATTGGGAAGTTTGGGACACATTTTTTTACACGGTGAAATTTTTTTTTAAATGGACATCGCAAATTCAGCTTGTGAAGATTTCTAAGCCACCTGTGTGTATCTACATCATTTTCCCCCAGTCATCCATATGCCACGAACAGTAATTCACTACAGGGCTCTCATCTAAAGCCTTAGCAAAGGACACTGGGCAGGGGAAGACAGGGCAGTTTGCTGCAAAGTGTGTGTGGCCTGAGCATTACTGAGGCAATTTTGCTTAATTTTGCTACCACTGCCTGGGGTGATCCTCCAGCCCCAGCAAGCCTGACCACTATGGCACGACCTGCTATATCCAAGCCACAAAATTAAGCTACAACAACAGATGATCACAAGAAGTTACCAT
This sequence comes from Erpornis zantholeuca, assembly GCA_013400515.1. Taxonomy (NCBI): domain Eukaryota; kingdom Metazoa; phylum Chordata; class Aves; order Passeriformes; family Timaliidae; genus Erpornis; species Erpornis zantholeuca. The sequence continues at coordinate 58,728 of VZTN01006387.1, forward strand.
CAGTCATATGAGCCCATTCTCATTCTTTTTCAGAACATTTGCAGAATGCAAAAGAAATGGCATAAACTGCACAGAGCCAGTGGAAACTACAGCTCCTTGCTGATATGGGCCAGCTCCACAAGGATTTAGCTCCTAGGAACATATTCCAGGAGCAACACCAGGAGATGGTGCAGTAGCTTGCTGATGGCAGCTGCAACAGGAAGTTTTAGAGATGTGGGTACTTGCCTTAAAACAATGCAACTCTCCAGCTGCAGACATCCAAATAAATTCTGACACAAAACTCTCTGGCTGCCAATTACAAAACATGAATAACCTTACTTGCCCATTGTAAGCTCCCCATTTGTACTCTGAGTCAACAATTCTGTATGGGCAGATATGGTGGACATGGGTCACTTACAGAAGTGGCTGAAAAGCTGGGAAGGAATTTCAGTGCAAAATAAAATCACACAAGTATGGAAGGGAAAGGGTATTTTACACAAAGAACTGTCAATGATTTATTAGATACGACATAATGTTATGTACCATAACATCATATATTGTAATAAATAGCAGATGTAATACATGGTGTATAAAGTGTAATGCTAATGTGCATATATAAACCAAATAAATGGATATATTTTCTTATTCAAGCATACTGTAATGCAATAAGGGTGATGATATTTTTTTTAATCAAAGACTGACCAGCTAAAGTAAAAAACAATCTGATTATCACAACAGAGTGTTAGTGAGGGATTTAAGATGTCCCAGTTGATAATTTATTAAACACACAATACAGAAATAAGCAATTAAAACAACGGAGATACTCCTTTAAATGAGACTGAATTCCACTAAATGTATGTTGAGGAACTATAACTGTTAGAAATGCAGAGCTACACACAGCTCTCAATTACTGAGGCATATCAGTGTGATATCAAGAGGTGCAGAGAGAGGCATCATATGCACTCCAACCAGGATGTTAAATCTGAAAGCCAAGGTGTGGCTCAAGCTTGGGGACAGTAATAACTGAAAAAACTTCTGTGCCAAAGACTGCAAGAATATGAGAGTGCTGGAGAATGCTAGTGAATGTCTTCCTTTCCCTCTTCCACCAAAAAAATTACACTCTCTTTTCTTGACTGTTAAGCTGATATTCCCTTGGCTCTCAGGGGTTTTGGAAAGCACAGCCATACCTGCAGCAAATGCCTTTCCTACGAGCTGCACTGACAGAGCCAGAGGTTTCACAATGTTCTTGTTCCGGGATGGATCTTGTGTCCCACTTAAGTTAACAGCAGCAGAAGATGATTTTGCTGGACTGAATACTGAAGAATCTGATA
>VZTN01006387.1:65021-97608 GCA_013400515.1 Erpornis zantholeuca
AAATGTCTTGTACTATCTGCTAGGAATAAGGCCATCTAAACCTACCTGCACATCCAGTTCCAAGTGACTGGAGGTCTCCAGCCAGCCACCTCTGTAGACACTGATGCCTCAGGTTTTAACTTTAATATTTTTCGAATCCTGTACTGCTAGTGTAACTCTGAAGTTTTCTGTAGCTTGTTAAGTGCTGTTCTCTATGCTGTTGGCTGTGCTAAGATAGACATAACAAAACCTCTAGATTGCTCTCCAAGGACACCCAGAAACAAGAACTGTAAACCATCATCTTGGGAAGAGGGGAGCAAGCTGGAGGAAATCACATCATTGGCTGGGTTCTGGTTGGTGAATTTATGTTGTTATAAAAGTGTGAAGCATTCGTGACCTGTAGACATCCATTTTGAGATTCACTGAAGCAAGACCTCTGGAGCCCAAAGTGTGCACCTGAAGGCCTTTCTAATAAATACCACCTTTTTTTCCTTTATTCCTGTCTAGTCTCTGTTTCTAGGTAGCCATTTAAGACATCAGCACAGCACATGTGTGTCAGTCTTATCTCTTCTGAAACTCCTCCATCTCTTTGGGGCATACTGACTTATGCCAAAATCCTACCACCAATTTTCCACTCTACACAGTGCAGAGAAGAATAACTACGTGGGAGGGGGAGAACTATGTTGCCACGCTAGGAAATTTCCATGAGGAAAATAAAGCGACATTTTTTCTACATTAAAAAGCCGTAAGTTCCAAACTGCAGATATCTGTCTCAAAACAGTGGCTAATCCATCAGAACAACTTCATACGCCTGAAATTAATTTTAAGATCATAAATTTTCCCTGAGACTTCTAAAACAAAACATTTTACAAGTAAGCTGAACCTTACATTTTATTGAAGTGTTGAAAGCAATCATTTGATGTCACGATTTGCATGGCAAAGTTAGGAGTGCTTCAGAATAGTTTAAATACCCTACAGTGTCTCATGAAAGTAACAAATTTAGGAACAAAGGCAGAAGATTGCTTTTCTGCAACACTTCCGACAAGGTTTCAAACAAAGGCATGAAATTTTGAGTTGAGGTCTGGAGAACAGGGTCCAGACTAAGAATTATAAGCAGCCTTGATTTCCAGTGCCATTCACAGCTATGTTAATGGGAATCTGGCATAATGATGCCACCAGTCTAACATTTCACAGAACAAAGCATAAGGCATGTTCTGAAATGTGTCTGCCTTAAAATCTTTGTTGTTTGAATCAGCCCTCTATTATCTAATGCTGAACAATTAAGCTCCCCCAGCTCACTTGCCATTCCACTCATCTCTGAATTGCTTTCAACCCTTAATGAAAAAATATTCTCTCTGGAATATCAGTAATGATTTATAAAAGTGCTAGCAGATTAATACCTAGTGGAAATGTTTTATTTTTGTTTGTTTGGGTTTTTTTTCCATTTACTAATCAGTTCAAGATCTGTAAGAGAATTGATTTTTCATTCTTGCTACTATCATTATTCTCCATTCTTGGAGAATGCTGGTTCCTATACTCAACTGTCAGCCAAATTAATAGGTTTATGACAAAGATATTTAGTGTTTTTAATAAAATGCCTCATCCATAAAACTCTGATTAATTAGGCCACTGTCTTTAGTCTTTCTGTGCCCAATTATCAGCTTGGACAAGCATGCCAAGAAGCAGATTTCTTTATCCTGTTTCTCTGTTTCTCCTGGGACTGAATCATTCTTTCCTTTCTGCCTTGCAGCCCACAGGACCTGCTGATGCATCTCTACAGTTTTCAGCAAGTCACCAGGGTCTCACAGAGCTAGAGTCAGTTCTTTGCTCACAGGTGCCAGGTACAAAAGCCTCAAGGCACTTCAATACATCAGCAATGCCAGAGATGAGAGCCACTGGGCTCATTATCAAACGAGACCAGAGACGATAGACTGATACAAAGCTGGGGTTGGGGGGGGAAGCTTGCAAACAAAGACAAGACATTTAATCAGGTATAAGCACCATAAGCCTGTCTATGAGATAGTTCTTATTGATCACCTCCTGACACTTGCCCTGCTTAGCAGGGGAGAAGCTCCTCTGAATCCTGAAGTGTACAGCAGAGTACCCCATTATCCCACACAGTACTGTACCCAGGGAGGGCACATCACACCACAGCCCCTGCCCAGCTCAGGCCAGTGCCATTTCTGCCTTAGGCCCAAAGGCTTACAGTGTGTAGTAGCATATCAAATGGATTTAATGGAGAGAGAAAATTAAAGCACAAACCAAAGCTGTTTCCAATAGTTACACAAAATATTGCTGGAATGAACCAGAATTTGAGCAGTGCAGTTAAATCAGGGTATTTATCCTCTGTTGTAATTTCTTTCCTGTTGAAAGGTCTTTCTCAATATATCCTAGGCAGAACAATGACTGGAGGGGGAAATGAGAGAGCAAATTCAAAACAGGCTAAAGGAGCCAAAATACATTAAAATGACTTTTACTAGCTTGTTAAAATGCATATCAGTTGTGATCCAGGCAGGAAATCTAGGTGCACATAGGCCTGCCTTCAATTACCGAGAGACACAGTTGCATTAAAATTTTAAACTTCATAAATGTAACAGATTAGGACATAACTGGGGGGGAGGGGTGGTCCCAATGTATTGGGTTTTGGGAAGAAAATTGCTCCCAGAACTTCTACTGAGAACAATGATCCTGGTGAAGCCAAGGGCAGCAATCATCTTTTAATCCACAATAAAATAGACAGTTCATTTTCAATACTTGCACAAGCATATTTCTTCTTAAATGAAAATGCTGTAAGCTCCAAGAGATAAAGAGCATATGGATAGTTCACATTTAGAAAGCCAGGGCTGCAATTGACTTTTGCCCACACAGAAATCCACGAGATTCAATTGTGGTTAATTGTGGAATCAGGGACTTGTTTTAAAATGGGCTTTTAAGGCAGGCTCATCTACAGATTTGATTTAATTATATCAGTCCTCTCCTCAAAATATTTCTAATAGAAGGTTATTAGCTGAAATGACATTAGATAATTTCAACTGGCTTTTTTTCTCTGAATTATTAGGGCACAAAAGAATAAAGATCTCTTACCTAAAAGTGCATTTTTCCCATGATCATCTGGCAAAAACCGCTTGTCAACAGCGCAGACTAGAATGTGCTCAGGAAGGTTGGGAGATTTGGCTCCTACTAACAGGAAGCCTGCTGGGATATCAATTTGCTCCATGCACAGAGATACTAACCGTAAATCCTTGCCTGCTTGACAAAAACCTACAAAACAAAGCAAGACAAATGATAACTCTTCAAAAGAATTCATTTAGTTTTCTCTGTTTTATCAGTTACAAAAGCAAATGGGGCTTCACAACTTGGTGCTGTAACTGAAGTTTTAATACATCCTTTTTAAGGGAAATAGAGGAAATTGAGATAACATCTCATCAGAGCCACTAGCTGAGGGTTTCAGAGACAACAGATATCATTATTTTAAATAAGCTGAACATAAGAAATTTGAGTGTCCAAACACTAGACATCAAATGTCTCTGAAATTCAATTTTTTCAAAAACAATCAAAATAAGAGGGTAAGCTTGTGATTTAATAACAGAAACCACCTCTTAAAACATGCCAAAGATTATTTTTTATTTCCCAAACTTTAGTTTACAGTTTTTTCAAGAGAAACAATTTTGTCTTTGTTGCTTGCAAAAGGCTAGCATTGATACATAAACACTATTAAGTAATACAAAAGAATGATAAAAATTGATGACTGAATAGTACTGGCTACTAGAAATTATTTCATTGCATTAAAATAATTAAATACCTAATTTTTAAATTCTCCCCACATTTTAGGAATTCCACCAAATAAATAATTCACTAGCTTTAATAAATAATTCACTAGATACGTGAATCACGTTTTCTTGAAGTTCCCAGTTGAGTGTCTTGAAGTCTCAGTGCATGACTTTCAAGTTTCCAGATAAGTTTTCTCCCCACTCAAATACACATACACACACAAAATAAGGACATAACAGTTGTTATTGGGCTTCTAGTCAGTGTAGGGCTAGAGCAGCAGAGGTGGGCAAAAACAGGGACCTGAGAGAGATTCTGCTGTTCTGTGTCCTGCAGTAAGCAAGTAGCAGGCTGGGCCACACAAAAAGCATAGTAAGGCAGCCCAGAGCAGTGTCCAGGCTAAATAAACAATAAATAAAGAAAATCATAATCACAAGAAACAAGATTACTGTTCAAAAAAAAGCTTGTCAGACTAATTTTGAAATTACTACAATAGCTATTAAGACTTCAGCTATCAATACCTATTACTTACACTTAATTTAAAATATTATTCATGTAGTCCTTAATTGTCACAGGGATTTTAAGGAAGAAGAAAAAATCCTGGAGAAGGACAATGTCTAAGCATCTGGTAAGACAATGTGATCACAGCTTAACCAACAGCCACTTCAGCCATTATTGATACATACGTCTGTGCTCTTAGCTCCTGTGCCAAAACCTACAGCAACTTCAGCAAAAATTATGGAAGTTTATGGTCTTGGTTTTATCTCAGAACTGCACCAGGCACCGAGCACGTGCAAAGTGAAATGCACAGAATCAGCTTGCATGAACTTCCTGGCAAGCAGCAGCTTGCTGAAAACAGGGTCCAATACAGGTTCAGTCTTGTGCCTACACCCACAGATTGCTGAACCAGTTTTTGGCTGAATGGTTTCTTCAGTTCTTCAATCAGCTCAGTTCTAGCAGCAGCTCATAGAAAGCCAGCTTGGATTCACCTCTCACACACCCGTTTTCCAAGAAATTAATAAAATGAAACACCTAAAGTTTTCAGGTATGAATCAGCAGATTATATCAATAATTTAACAATAAAAACTTACATATGTTTTGGGGGAAGTATTAAACCTGCATATTTAAAGCACAATTAGTTAATTCCTGATTAGGTGCCACTTGATTTTAATATGTTAAGTTCTTTGTAAGGCATATTCTTTAAAGACATATTGATCCTAGTCAAATAGAAAGCCAGGTACCAGGCTAAGTATTATCTAGACTTTTTAATGTAATTTAGAAAGAAACAGTCACAGATAAACCCAGGGAAAAGGTCCCTTACAATCAAAATATAATTTGCTTATTCAAATGTTTATGCCACTTGGGTATTATCCCAGAGTTTTCAAAACAGACCTGAAATACTTAGGCATTCAGCGAAATCCGAATAGTTGACATGCTTAGAAAATACCACTTCACATCTTGATTTAAAATAGAAAAATTAGCAACTGCTGACAATGCGGGCAGACAGGATATCTGTAGATAAGGATTTTGAAACAGTAAGTGCAGCAAGATTTCAACAGAGATTTAAGCTTGTGCTTTTACACAATTAGCTTCTAGCCCAGTCTCTACCTAAAAATGTTCAGGAAATGCCCAGAAGCACAAGTGATGACCAACAGGAGGCTTTTGAAGGAATTGTTAGCAATAGCAATACTAGCACAAGCAAGCTGGTCAATGTTGTTGTGTGTCAGTACAGACTTGCTTTCCAAAGGTGCACACAACACTGAGAAGGGTGAATATCACATGAGAATCTTCGAGCCCCTTGGAGTGCTTGAGGGTTTTGATGTCCCAGTAAAGTGAAGCAGTGCTCCACAACATCCCAAGTGAAAGCAATGACTCAACTTTACCCAGGCTAGGAGCAAAGCAATTTGAGCTACACTCTGAGTAGCTGGGTGTCACCATTCTGCATCAGTCCCCAGGGAGGAAGCTACAGGAGAACCCTAAGAAACAACATCTTAACAAGTTTACAAGCATAACTCAGTGTCAGGTCATGGGAACATCAGCCTCCTACCTGAGAGGCTGTAGATGTGAATAGATTTGGTATTTCCCACCATTTCCATATGTAGGACTGGACTGTAGAAATGCTGCATCCTACCTCATCTGCAAACAGTGCCTAAGATTTACCCCCAGTATCATCTCCTACTTATCCAGTGCTCTCAGACCCCTTCCATGCTCCCTCTTCTCCCTGCTTGCACAATCTCCTTTGGCATCCTCCTCTGCTTTGGCTGGCGACATCTCTGGATCAGAGAGGTATGCATGTGTAGACTGGCTGACCAGCACATGCCTCTGTGATGTTCAGCCTGTGAGAGAGCTATAATTACTTTGCTGCCCCGGGGGACTTAAGTTTGGGGACACCGATGTCATCCAACCAGCTCCTGAACTTCACAAATCTTGCTGAAATTCACTACCTTTGTAATCTCTACCCCTCTGCCAGCAATGGCAGAAAGCAGCTACCAGCTCAGAGCTCACAGGCAACTGCATAAACCTTATTTTCTGAGGTGGTGAGATAAGAAACAGAGATGATGCCAAATGATTTCCTCTGGCTCCCCTTCAGCAGAGGGAAAGGGATCCCAATGGGTACAGTGGGCAGTGAGAGAGGCAGCACAGAGAGATCCTCAGAGCCTCCATGAGCTTTTCTCTTGCTTCCTCAACAGGGGCCACAGGAGAAGCAGGGAGGGCTGCAGGGCTTGGCCAGGTACAGCTGGGACTTACTTCCATCAGGAGATACGGAAAGGATGCAAATCTGCTTCTGTGCAGTAAAAGGCTTGAATTTTCCTTCAAAGACATGCAGATGGGATGGTATACTTCAAGAGCCCTTCATTATCCTCCTTTACCCTTGACTTTTAGGGCTGAAAAGCACTCTTTTAAGTTTCTGATGCTTTTTGAAACTGAATGAGGAAATTCCACCCAAAACACATTGATTTGGAAGTCAGTAACTGACTGTGGAGAGATGAAGGGGAATTAACCCTCTCTCTGTTTCATAGTCTTTCTAGCTAGCAAGCACCACAGAGACCCCAAACTTATTTTCTCTTCTGTTTTGCATGATTTTGCATTGATAGTTAATTATTTGTTAGAAATAGTAATTTCCACATTAGGAAAGACAACACATAATGTCTCAGTACCAGCTGAACTTGTGCTGTCAATGTACAAGACTTAAAACATTTAAAATTCATTTACATTTCACAGCTATTAATTTGTAATTGTGCTGGCACCAACATTTCTATCAAACAGCAATAACACATTTCTTCTAAAGAAGAAAGAATGGCATTTTAATTTACTTGTGTACCATTTATGAAAATCTAAGTACAAAGATGCCAAAACACGAGTCAGTAAACCAAACCAACTTCTCTTTGTGAAATCTTTTATCAGCATGCAATTACAATAAGCAAAAGCCCAAATCTAAACTACTGAAAAAAAACCCCCAAAAACAACACCTTCTCACAGGATGTCAGCTTTGTTTCAAATAAGGAACAGGCACTTATATTTTGATTAAAGATTCGCAAATACCAAGAGCAGTCACCAAAAAAATTAAATATTAACAGCTTTTACAGATATTATCTGCATTTCTTTGAGAGAAAATTCACTACTTTTTGCTTCTGAGAAGCACATTTGCCTTCTCCAACATCACTTCATTTAAAGTAACCCAGTCCCATCTTCCTGGAAATGGATCCCCACATCTGTCAACAACTAGAAGTGCCAGAATCTTCTTAAAAAAGAAATTTGTATCTACCTTCCCTTTCCCCACCATAATAAGCCGTTGTTTCCATGGGGGGTACCAGGCCCTTGTTGCACTGTAATAAATGGGGTATTTGCATAAGGAATTAGCTTCCAAGAATTGCATATGAATTAGGGGTCACTGTCACTTGCTATTGTAATCTCACAGTAACTGATCAGGTGTTAAGTACCTGCTTGCCTAATTGCTTCTGAAACTACCTTGGCCTTTCTTTAAGTATCAGGTAAATTGAGGATTTGCTAACAAAAGAAAGGTGATACTATTGTGTTTCCCACAGCCTGCATAAAATGTTATTCCACAAAATATAAACAGCCTCTTTTAATGCTACAGCAAGCAAGCAGTTCAGAACAGCCTCTTGCTAATGCAAGAATTTTGCTGCCTATTTGAGGTCCCTGTATGAAGACAAAGAATTGTTTTTCTTGAAACCCTATTATCATGAAAGGTGTAAGTTAGTTACAAAAGTTTGTGTTGAGCAGGAAAAAAAAAAGCCCTGGAAAATAAGTGAATTTCTTACATGACTAATAGCAAGGCTCAGTGGCAAATGCAGTTGCTCTTTCCAATGGGCTAAGAGTTAAGAGATCTAATACTATAGAGTATTAGAATAGCTGAGAATCTCCAAAAAACTGCCACTTGTGAGGCACTTATTTTATAGCTGCCAACTAAAGGCATAAAGATCTACTTCCTGCACCCATGTGACTGACAAAGACATCTGCATAAAAGAACAAGTCACCATAGAAAATAATATGGTGGTTGTGCCACACATCCTAAATTCAGGAAAAGCAAACAGCACAAATACCTTAAAGGGAAAAAGATTTCATCCCATCTGATCCAAAAGGTGGGAAACAGGTTTTACAGCAAGCAGAGCTATGAACTGCAGGTTCTGGTACCAATATTTTGCTCTTGGATAAGCAATTGAATACATGCTCAATTTAAAGCATCCAAACACAGGGAGTTCAAATAGTCTGTCAGTATTCTTTAATCCCTTCATAATGTTATTTGCCTTTGCAATTAAATAACTAAGATAAGGGAAGTAAACAATGGCAGGGATCCTGTCTTACATCTCTGGAAGGCATATTCATGAGATGAAAGATGAGCTATCAGATTAATATCTTGCTGAGATATGGTCTGCAGTGTGACTGTTTGGGAACCAGGGCATTTTGAACAATTATGTAAAACTGTCCTAAGAGTTTTACATAAGTATTTGGAAAAAAATCTGTTTTCCTTTCCTTTTCCAGATAAAAAACATTGCTCTCTTAAATTAGTTCCTTGAGAACACTGAAGAGCATGGCAGATTTTGTAAACTCAGAATGGTAAACTTAAATATGAGTTCTGCAGATGTAACACCCAAAACTTCCTTCTAGAGTCCTTTGATCATAAAAGACTTACAGATAAAAATCAAAACACAGAACTGCCCCAGAAGGTCTAATTTTTCCAGGACGTACAAAAAAGTTTAATATTACACATACATAGAACATGTGAAGTGAGAAAGTTATTGCTCCTGCTCTCCACAGGAGATTTTTCAGACTTTATTTAGACTTGTCCTCAACTGAGAACACTTTCCTAGAAATATATCATTCTATACTTTCTCCTTCTCTCCTCCTTCAAATTTACCAGCCTTCAAAGAATAGAAAACACACTTCTGTGTGAACAACAAATTCTCCAACAATATTCCCCAGCTTCTCACAGCAGCCAGCCAGCCCTTCTGTTCTTTGTGCTACAGGGAATGGGCAGTGCAGCGTTACAGAGAGTAAACATGCTCATGTAAGCATTTGGAAGTGGAAAAGGCAATGATGACAACACATGCCACTAACGACCCCTGAAAATACCAAAGAATTACCAGCTATTGGTACTTCTATCACTTCACAGAACCAGACACTGCAGTAAGGTACGAAACTATTTTACAAATTACAGCTTTTATTTGGACCTGGTGGGAACAGTTTCTTATTTACAAGTGTCTGAAGTCGGCAGGAAGATGTTTTTACAAGAAGCACATCTAATAAATATGAGTAGATCTTCCTTTTTTGAAGCAGTTAAATCTTCAGAATAGAACAATTTTGGGATAAGATGAGCCAATCGTATTAATTTTTCTTTGGACAAGTAGGTACATGCATAATGACCTGGCCCTTTCTTTAACACATTTAAACCCAAACAAATATAGCATTGTCAACAATTTTGCTCATCTTGAGCAACAACAAATCAGGACAGCTCAGGGTAAGGAAGCAATGCCCAGCAGGCACATGTGGAAGGTAAAACAGACAAGCATCTACTACCAACCCTCCTATCACCTTAGCAGCAGAAAGTACACTAAGTGTCCTCTCTCTTTCCTTTCTCCAAACTCCTCCTTCTGCCCATGCAGCTAAATCCAGCTTTGCCAATGTTTCCGGGAACAATTTAGGGATAGATTGAGAACCAGCCATAGTGATGCCAACTCAGGTAACCTCTTTGAGGATGGCAAATCAATGATAACCACAGACAAAAAGGGGCTTTCAGAAACTAATGAAGTGCCACAGCCAGTCCTCAACACTGCTTTCAAATGATACATGAAACTTTATGTCCTCAAACAAGTCCCTCTAATACGTATTTTGTCAGATTTAAGGCTTTGAGTATAAACTGTATTTTCAGACTTTCTAGCTCAAGAATTAATAACTTTAGAGAGTGCACATTATCATTAGAATCAGTTGTGAAGATCATACAATAAAAGAAAGGACACCAACCATCAGTAGTGCAAGACCCTTCCGGGGCAGGCTTTTGTGAGTATGGGATTGGTGGACTACTTGAATCTGACATGTCTTCATCCTCTTCTTCATCTTCCATTTCATTAACAGTTTGATTGGTAGAAAAGTCCAGGTTTCCATTTTGTGAATAGCGATGTACTAACTCTTTATCCAACTCTTCTACCTTTGGCTTCACATCTGAAGAATAAAAAGAGAAAAAAATAATAAAATATAGTCAAAATTAAAATAACTTAGAAAATTAAACTTTTCAACAGTATCTCCTTCTAAAACAACATTGTCTATCTCCTTTTAAAATAACCAGCATGCCATTCTTTTCCCCTTCACAATGCCAAACATTCAGATTTTTTTTTGTCACACAATGAACTGCTGTGCAGTTTTTGTGCTTTTTTAATGAAGCAACTACACCCCTCCCCTTTCACACAGAGAAAAACAATTGAAATGTGCCATACTTTCATGGTTACCTTCCGGCAAGAAAGGAGGCTGGTCAGGATCCAGGTACAGCTGTGAGAAGATGGGCCGTGGCACAACGCTGCTGCATCTCAGAGAAGCTTCTATGGAGTTGTGAAGAGCCTCTTCGAAACGGGCAGATTTTAGTTGCCCTGCATATGAATTCCCCATGGTCTGAAAACACAAGGGAAACAGCTGGTCAGGGGATGGGAGAGGGCATGCACAGAGAATTAACAAACCAAGGCAGAGGTCTTACTATCGTCCATGAGAGTGATATAAAGTTAGCAGGAAAATATCCTATGGAAACAACACCTCTGACTAGCACTCTGACACATTGATGTGTCTCTCTCAGTCTGGCAGGCTGTTTCCTTCTGTTCCACTAAGCTTTTAGAACACTTCCAACACACTGCTCTGTGTCTTCTGCATACACGGCCTCTCAACAGCCTCAAGAACCTGCCTGGTATAAAAAATTAATGGAGAGTAGATAAAAATCATTGTTATTTAGGTTTTTTTAGGATATTCAGAGTAGAATACAGAAGGGTATGTGACTAAAAAAAAACAAATTTAAAAAAATAAAGTTGGGCTTTGCCAGGTTTTGTCAAAGAGTGTGTTTACATGATCTTTTACTTGTCAGTATGCCATTATTTGGAGAGAAACTGTACACAAAGACATCCAATAACTTGATTTTTTGCTCATGACCATATAAACTGAAATTGCATGGAAGATCAGTTTCTCTGTCTTTTCAGAATTTTCACCTTCTGTCTTCAGTGTAACAGCATGACTTACATGTAATCTGATCCATTAAAGGATCTAACCATACTTTTACAACAAAAGATATAAATACTAAAAGAGAAATAAATAACTTCTAAACCATATACAGCAAATGCAGTGAAATGTCTTTATTTGAAATTATGCTTTACACTTGTATAGTGATAACAATCATTTAAATATCTGCTTTAACAATTAATATCTCTGTTTGTATCAATGATAAATTTAGGAACTTAATTAAATATTCAAGCACAAACAGACCTGTAGATAGTTTCTTCTCCTTGGATGGCATTACACAGCCCACAGACTGTTTTATTTGTGCACCCAGCACTAGGATATGGACTTGCAAATGTAAACATTTAGTAACAGTGTGGCCATGGAAGGTTTTGAAATGAGCTAAGGGAGACTCACTGAAATATGAAATTTTCCACTTTGTTAGATCATTATACCAAGTGACACTTGTTCCAAAGAAACACCAATCTAACATTTTCCAATATTCAGAATACAAGACTGCACTTTTGGAGGAATTTATTTCCACAGAGAAAAGTTTTCCCCCGTTAAATCAATAGATAGAAAAGTATAAAAGCTTATAACATTATCTTTGTACTTCCCCCCACTAGATGTCACCTGGCCCTACGACCAGCGAGAGACCTTGGCCAAGAAGATAAGTTGGCATTTTGAAAACCTACAGCTCCACTTCTGCTTTATCACTGCGTTGCTCAAGGTCCTCAGGGCCACCTGCAAAAGGGCAATAATCATGACAGCCACTTCCAGCAGCATTTGAGGTCTGCTGGTGTAGACAAATATCTAAGAGCTAATTATTACTACACTACTGGATACGTGAAGCAAATCAAATCACTCACCTCTAACCTGGGAGACAGGGTCAATTCCCTGTTCAGAGACTTCATGCAGCCTTAGGAAAATAATTCCCCATCTCTGACTTAAACTGGCTTTTAATAAATTTTGTGGCAACTACACTACCCCAACCAGAGACAATACCAGATAAAAACCCATTAACATGACAAATTCTGCTATTTCAGCAGTAAAATACTTAAGATGATTAGATTCTCTTTTCCCTTCTGTAAGTTTTCATTAAACGTGGAAATGGTAGGGAGTGTGTACAAACACACAACTCCAAAGTGTGTTAGGAAGCAGTATTAAGGTTGCAGTAAAGTAAAGACTGTCAGGTGCCTTCGAGAAAAAAAAGAAAGAATTTATGAAAATCAACTAAGTAACTGAAATACTGATTTTATTGAAATCGGTGATGATACTTCCATAAATATAAGTGAAATCACAAACTATTATACCATTAAATTTCATGTAGTAAAATTTAATTTCTCTGCTATTTATGCCAGTTATGATGTGCTTAAGGTAAGATTTCATGAACATATTCAAATTAAGACTTTAGTTAAAGCACCATAATGAAAATGAATCAATCTTCATGAATCAGAAAACTTGCAATTCCCACAGCACAACATCTGCCTGAAGTCTGTTCATTCTCCATGTTCTCTACAGCCTACATGTTGTATATAACCCATGAAAACTATTTTAATTTTGATGGGAAGCTAGTCATAAAACATAGCATGCGCACAGCAAAGATGCTGGCAATTTCATTTGCTTCCCTGGCATCTGTACAAGGAGACTTGCCTGTGGATGGGGATTGTCACAGATTTACCTGAGAAAGCTGGTTAATGTTACCAGAGGATATTTCTAGCTTGCCAAGAGATAACAAGATTGGTGGAAACGCCAAGCAAAGAAAAGCCCAGGAAGCACAGGTTGTGTGAGCTCTGGTCCCTGCAGCGTGGAAGCAGAGCAGGAGGAAGGCTTGATGGGGATGTGCTTGTGCACGACAGGGCAGGCAGAGGGGCTGGGGGTCCTGCTGGGCTGCAGCAGAGGAAGCTGGGAGCCCTGGAGAACAGCATGGGGCAGCTGATTTCCTAACACTGCCTGAGGCAATTAGGGCAGCTGGGCCTCATTTGGAGTTCAACAGAGCTGGGGAGGGGAGAGCAGGGGCCTTTCCTTCAGCAGGGGAGAGGAGGTGGCAAGACCCTCCTACAGTGAGCTACTGCCCCGTTCAGGTTGTGCCACCTTGATCTAGCCCCCCCAAAAGCCAGGAGCACCAAGCCAAGGTAGTAACTCCTTCATGTTTCTGCATTTGATTCTACCCCTAAATGCCTGGTGCAATTAGGAAGTGATTAATTTTCACAGTGTGAAAGGGAGGCAGCCCCCAGCAAACACACCTCAGCAGCAGCAGAGGAGACAGCAGAACGTGCTTTAAATGGACTCAATGTGCTGAGGGGGCTTGAGGAGGCAGCAGAGAATGGAGGAAAAATAAACCGACAGAATTCAAAGGGAGGTAAAAAAAAAAAAAAAAGGAAGAAACCATTTCTCTCATTAAGACATGCATCTGCCATATTTGCATTTAAATGTGACCAAAGCCAATGATTTTACATGACTAAATCAATGCTCATTGTTTAAAAAGTTACCCAAATAATATGTCTGTCCAACATTCCTGTATGAGGTCATTTGGTAAAAATAAAACAAACAAACCAACCCCTCCTGCTTTCTATAGGGAAATTAAGACAAGGTTTTCTTAAAATTCTGCCCATCTGATGCATCAGGGAGCATGGGAGGATGTGGGAAAGACAATCCATTCTTGAGTTCATTTGAGCCAACCTGACACAGTGACTGAGAGAAAACAGAGCTGGACTTGACCCAGGAGCTCCTCCCCAATCTCACAAACCCAATTTTATGCTGCCAACACTGGCACATCAGGGCTCACCCTCCTGTCCATTGTCCCATACCCATACTGCACAGAACTCTGCTGGACCCCACCTGCAAGCACCGAGAGATTTCCAATGGACAGGAGGTTTGATGGGAGGGTAATTATTTCCATATCCACATGCACACTAATTGTAGCTAGCTCAGCACTGAGCTGCTTAGATTCCCAGCAATGAGCAACCTGCACATCTCTAATTCATTATCCCAGCCCTCACCTTTCCTTTAACCTGTACCACCTGGTGGATGCCAGTGTAATTCTTAAGTTGCCTACTTCTCTTGGCAACCTTTTGAGGTCTGTTTTGGATTCAGCTCTACAGAATGTTAGTATATGCAAAGTGTAGATGTCTATAGCTGCTATACCTTTTCCTTCCCCACCACCCTGCCAAGGAAGGAGGTTCAATTTGGCAACAGTCATTCTAAGACTTCCCCTCTACCTCAACAAATTTACTGCTGTACACAGACAAATTTTATTTAATTTCCCTGAAACTTACTATGGGGATTAGAAGACATTATCAGAATTGAATAATTTCAAAATTAAATCTGAAAGAAAACATGAAATAATAGGGGAATTTCCTAAAATTTAGATCACCTGCACATCCAGGCTCTATCACTCTCAGTGCTCTTCTCTGAAAAGATTCAGATACTAAGGCACCACCCAGCACATCTGCATATCCACTGCTGCTGTGCTTCTTCAAAGCAAGTTTCCTAAACCCACTTTGAGTCTTCTTTGCAGTGGCCCATCACTGAACTAGAGTATTAACCATGAGATTTGCTGGAGTGAGAACTGCCTTAAACAGAGCTGGAAGGCAGCCCTCACATTTCAGTCTGTCTCCTTACAAAGGCACATGAACAAGGCAACAGTGAAATTCCTCTAACCTGACCACAGGTAAAGGAAGATTGTTGTTATAGCTTTTAATAAAACAGTTAATATGGGCATTCATTGTGGAAAGCAAAACTACAATTACCAGGAGCTTCTATCAAAGCAGACAGAAATGGAAATAACGAAAGCAAAATTTCAGAGGATTGATTTTACCATTGCATTACTTAACTGTGGGGTGAAGGACTTGGAAATTCTAATCACTCTTCCAAACCCAGAAGCTGAACTTACAAGAAAACCTTGTCAATTCAAGCAAATAATCTTGTTCCATGTGGTCACCCAGGTTTCAAAAGATCTGTGCAGAAACATGACACGGGACGTTTGAAAACAACCAGAGCCCAGATCCAGCACGTGTAAGTACAGTAAACACTACCCACTTTTAGTTAGAAAAAAAAGGAGACTGTGCTCCTTTACTTTAAAAAAAAAAAAAAAAAAAAGTCACCTCTGAAAACTGGATCATTACTCAAAAACTCTTGGGAGCCAGAACTGCACATTGAGTTGAAGGCTCTGCTGGTAAAAATATAATCAGATCATTCAGTACACCAGATACCACATATTTGGCCTCCAGGTGGGTCATGACCCCAGAGACTTTAAAGGAGAGGAACCGAACTGGAGGATGAGGGAGGGGGTGAGTGTTGTTGTTATGGCTTAAAGCAATTTCACAATTACCTGATAGCGAATGATGAATCTGATGCAAACACCCTCCATTAAGTCATCTCTATCAAGTCCTTACTTTGTGTTTAACCTAATAATGTAATTGTGTTCTCCAAACCACATAATCTGGCTTCTGATCTGGCCTAACCCCACAGAAAACTGTCTCTTCAAAGGAAAACAAAGCAAGTTCCTCCACAAAGGCATTGCCAGGCCCAGCTCACCTTCTGTATCTCCAAGGGTTATCTCAGGCAAAGAGAGACCAGGCATCTATTGGTGCAGCAGAATAACTTCAAAACTGGTTGTTTCAGGTACACCTAGTGTTTTTGATTGTTTACATCCTTCTTAGTCATGTTCTGCCACTATTATTTTTTCCCATTAGAGCATCACTAGTGAACTAGCGAACTAATGAACATGCATACAGCAGAAAGGATGTCAATTAATAATGATAATAACAAAAATAAACACTAATTGAAAGTGCGGACTTTAAAATCAGAAGTCCATATACAGTATCAACCGTAGCATTCAGTGGGGAAGACCAAGGTGTGACTCAAAACAAGACTGTAAGGTGGAGCAGAAGCCTTCTTCATAACCACTTCATAACCCTTTTCCCCCCCCCGCAGTCTTTTCAACATCTTGAGATTCTCACCCTGTTTTGTCTTCATTAGGGATATTCAAACTCAACTGTAAAAGAGCTTACAGTCTTATGTAGCAAGTGACAAATAACTCGTTCAAAAAGTTTTTCAAGAAAAATGAATTAGTTCGGATTTACCTTATTTACAGTGCAGTTTCCTCTCATCTTTATCTTTCATTTTATTTTGAAGAAAATATTGTTTGCATCCAATACTATTTAGAGTCTCAACTTTCAGTCTAATGTTGCCACTACTGTGTAAGAGTAATGGGAAAGATCAAGAACACATATTTTTTTCCTGACAACGTTATTTCTCTTATTGCTCAATTAATGGTATCTGTACTTGGAGTATTGCATCAGATTATCTGGGATTTGGACAATTCCTTGGACAAAGACAGGAAAATGGATACACTACAGAGCCACATGCAGGATGGTGGAATGTTGGAGTCCAGGGAAGCCTGAAAGCTTCTCCTGCTCCTCTGATGGTTTCTTTATATCCCCAGAGCTCCTCAAAAATGGCTTAGACAGCAACCTAAGCTTTTGAAGAAGCTCCCTTCGCTTTTGGAAGAGCCTGAATGCACCAGAGAGGTGAAGAGATTTTTGTTTAGTGTACCACAGAATGTTTAGTTGTAGTTTTAGGATCTTGCTCTATGCAATACATAGAGACAAGTTGGATGTTTTTTGGGTGTTGGTCTCTTCTCTTCTCCCAGTTCCTGTGGTTTGCTGGTTGGTGGAAGGAATTGAGTGTGGAAGAGACATGTCAATGAAATTGACACTCGTTGGTGCTGGGAACAAAACAAAGTATGTAGGATTTTCTTAATGGTCAATAATAGATGTAAAAGGTAGCTGTTGTGAGTAGCCAGCCATTGTTCTTTCTGCACTTGTGTTCCTGGAGGTCACAGCGCTGGCTGTGTCTCCGAGCTTTTGATAAGAGAAAAATAAACAACCTTAAAAAAAGCAGAAAGAAGCCTTGTTTCATCTTTTTGGGACATGGAACACTGAAGAAGCAAGAGAGCTATGCCAGAGGCTGTCAGGGAGCAAACAGACCCTGACAGTGGAAGAGGACAGCTGTTTCCCCACAACATCAAACAGAAAGCAAACCACAAGTGGTCTTAATATGGAGGCTGCTATGCCCTTACTTCTCTGTCCCTTCCACACCAAGACTATTCATACAGTCCTCAGGAACAGCTCAAAACAATAAACATACTAAAAGTAAAAGTAACACCTGGATGCAGGATGGTGTTACTAAGCTGAACTTACATGCATAAAGCTATCAACTTCAAATCACCCCCAAATGCTGCAAAAATTAAGTCTGAATTGCATTTTTAGAAATTTGGTGATCTGAGAGTTTTCAGCCTCACAGAATACACCAGCAGTGATGTAACAGTGAGGCTGGCAAAGGAAAACCACCTAGAAATAGCAAGTGAATCACATCTCATCTCTTTTACCTAAAGTTTGAAATGTTTCTTCAGCTCTTTTTAGCACTGTTATCCACTGAGCTGTACACACAAAAAGCAGTTTACAACCACAATCAAACACAGAATACACTGAGAGGCACAATGACACAGAAGTCACTGCAAGCTGAGCCCAAGTTTTACAAAATGGCAGCTCAGCAGTTTTAAGTCACAAGTTCAGCACTTGTGTTTATTGCCTAACACTACACATTTTCCTTCATCTTTCAAATCTTCTGACAAAACTTTCTCAGAATATTTAGATGCAATCTTTTTCTAAGCCTGAAGTTCTAAAACACTTTTTTAGAGTTAAGTCTGTGTAGTTGGAATCAAGTTATGTAAACCAAACAACAGTCAGTTCTTCTTATTCCCCAACGGTAATGGAAGTCATTTTGTAAGATTTCTGCACATGAAGCTTTGTGACAAGAACTGTACAGACCTTGCACTGGCTTTACTTTTCTCCAGGTTAGGGCTCCCACTCAGTGAAAAAAAAAAAAAAAAAAAAAAGCTGCATTCTAGATAGGTTAAACTCTTAAAACACAGTGAGAAGGAAACTGGTGCAGACAGTGCACCAACACATTCCTCTAGTGAGGACTGAGGTGATTTAAGATTAAGCATGTTCCAAGCTTCACTTGATGCCATTTCCTCAGAAAACAGATGCAATAAGCAGATGGATGAAAACATTAAAGCTTTCAGGAGTTAATTATGTGGATTTAGCCTACTCTGACCACAAAGCTTTTGGAGTCTTTTCAAATGGTGCTATGAAACGAGTAGATAAGCTACTGTGAAGGTTTTGTAGGGTTTTCTAAATAAATTTGTGGAAGATGGAGCAAATCCTTTTATGCTGTGGGGATCTTTCACAGTATACATGGGAAAAGGAACATTACTATGCACCCTTAACAGAAGGGATACACTTCTTTTTCAATAGAAAAACCTTCAGGTGGGAAAAAAACAAGGTTATCAACCTACAAATATTGCTTTTGCTTTTGAAATTTTGGTATTGTTAAAAGACTTCATTATTTTAAAAGGACTATATGCTCACACAGTCATGCCCAGATGGCACAAATAAATCATAAGGAGCACTTTTGAAAACCTCAGCCTGCTTCCTTAAAACATGCATGCTCATACATAGCTCTCCCCACTTATGTTTTCTTCTCTAAATCAATAGGCCTATTAACCACGTTATTAATGCCAGTGCAGTACAACTAAATCAGCAATGATGCTTAATCCTACCTGTAAGACCAAGACATATTTTTGCTGTGTAATTTTGATCTTGCAATTAGTTGCAGACATAAATTACAATTTATTCTTCTAAGAACCTGACATGTTTGCATGGTCAGGCAGTTATGTGTTTGAATCACTTCTGTGCCCAGCAAGATCATGGAGTAGATCCTCCTATTACACTAAGGCACATGGAAAATAAGGAGGTGACTGGTGACAGCCAACACGGCTTCACCAAGGACAAATTGTGTCTGAAAATTTGGTAATCTTTTACAAGGGGTTAGAGTGGTGGGAAGGGATCCCATGCAGAGGGACCTCACAGGCTTGAGAGGTGGTCCCATGAAAACTTCATGAAGGTCCTGCACCTGGGTTGGGACAACTCCAGGCATAAATACAGGCTGGATGGAGAATGGATTGAGAGCAGCCCTGAGGAGAAGGACTTGGGGATATTGGTTGACAAGAAAAGTAACGTGACAATGTGCACTTGCAGCCCAGAAGGCCAACTGCATCCTGAGCTCCATCAGAAGCAGTGTGGCCAGCAGGCCAGGGGAGGTGATTCTGCCCCTCTACTCTGCTCTGGTGAGACCCTACCTGGAGTGCTGCATCCAGCTCTGGGGTCCCCAACATAGTAAAAATGTTGTAAACTGGAACAGGTCCAGAAGAAGGCCATGAATATGGTTAGAGGGCTGGAGCACCTCCTCTGTGAGCAAAGGCTGTGAAAGCTGATGCTGTTCAGCCTGGAGAAGAGAAATCTCTAGGCAGACCTCCAGTGCCTAGAAAAAAGCTGGAGAGGGACTTTTGATAAGGGCATGGAGTGATAGAACAAGGGAAAATGGCTTTAAACTGAAAGAAGATTGATTTACATTAGGTGTTAGGAAGAAATTCTTCACTGTGAGGGTGATGAGGCACTGGGGTTGGAACTAGAAGGTTTTGAAGGTCCCTTCCAGCTCAACCCATTCTTTTATGAATTCATTCAGCTACCATTCTTAATAACAGCAGATAAAATTAATGGAGTATATAAGTAATTGACATAATAAAATAAGCACAAATTTGTTCCCCAAATAATGTATTTGAAATCAGTAATGGTTCCCAAAGCCAATATATTTTAATTGAAACTTTGTTATTTTTATATCTTTTTCATAAACATAAGTGTTCAGTCACTCACTGACAACACATATTCTGTTAATACACAGATCTTATTGTAAATTAGCTAACAACTATATTTAGTAATTACCAATTAAAACAAACTATTCAGAAGCATCAGAGACATAAAATCTATTTATCTAGGTAACAATAATCTATGAAGTAAACTATCTTCTCAGATGCACAAGTTAATTTAAAGCTTTGTTTCTAACGTTCATTTCAATTTAACACTTTCTAACATTCCACCATTTAAAAAATTAATTTGCATAACTGGGAAGCTCAGTGAATGGTCTTTCTAAGAAACACAGGTCTGTATTTGTCAGCAATCTTAATGCTGCTAATTACCACTAATTGCTGACTTTTATGAATTATGTTTTTGTTTGGGTTTTTTTTTCCAGTTGCTCCTATCCTGAGAAGCTGAAGGGGAAATGCACCCATGTTTCAAAAGAGCCATATAATGCCATAAAAAGAAGCAATCACAGTGGCATCTCAGCTGGCATTGCTCGTGAAAATGAAAGGGATGATGATCCATTATGCATTTTAGGACTGGGCACCTGGAAGCTGAGCACTTCACCTACAATCCCAGGCATACTTGGAATGTCTTATCAATTAAGTTCGTGACCAACTCTTCAATACAACTGGACTAACAAAGACCATCATATAAAGCTAAAGATATTGAAGTAATTTCCAACAACTGAGTTTGCTCAGCTTGTTTGCGTTTCATTTTTTTCCTGCAAATTTTCTCCCCACCAGTTCTCCTGATCTGCTTTCAGAACTCAGTACTGTAAGTACATGTTCACCTGCCTGGTGTTGCTTTCAATAGGACTATGGAGCAGGACTGTGCATTATGGCTTAGACAACCTTGTATGTAAACTCTCGTAAATCCTTAGGCCACTAGGCTGCAAAATGTTAAGTTTTAAACATCACAGCTTATGCTGTTTATTTATTGTAGGCAGAAGGTACCATTTACATGGGAACTTATGCTTGGCATTTTTAAAGACTGCTCACCAAGATGACATTACTTGATAGGAAAACAGCAAAAAAATCACTATGAAGATAACAGAAAATAGAAGCTAAAACGTAATCCATTCTGACACATCTCAACATCAGATTTTACAGTACAAGCATTAAAAAGAAAATCCTTAATAAAGATCATTTTAGATACATGTAACTACAATAAAAGTGTTTTTCTCCATGTTCTTTTCTTTCTTTTAAAGTTTTCTCATGTGAAAGTACTGTTACATAAGGGAGGCAAAGATATTTTTATTGCCAGCAATATAAATGAATCACTATTCATTTTCAGAGACATTAGTGGTTCTGAAAGTTCTCAGTTCTCGAAACACATACGAACTGACATTAATAAAAATAAAACTTTCTGAATAATAGGTATAATGGCAATACAGATTACATTGGCTCTTAAAACTTTCCAAACAAGGATGACCCAATTCTTCACAAATATCCACTTAATACTTTATTTTTCCACAGTATTCATCTTATCTGATGCATGTTCTGGTTTCTGACAGCTGTAACCCTCTAAAAATAAAGCACTGGAATAAAACTTTGTTGACTTCAACCTTTCCTTCGTTGCAAGCAGACTGTTTCCCCTCTGAAGTTGGCCAAGTTGGGGATGTACCATGGCACTTCTTCAAATATGCAACTTGAAAGTAATTTCAGGGTTACCAATTTTTTTCAAAAATGGTCTCTGCAGCCATAGAATGTGCCTATGACCCTCTAAAAAGGATAACACCCTGCATCCAAGTGACTCACACATGGCATTTCCTCCTTCTCCTTCACCCATAAAGTGCATGATTCTGCCAAAAGCACCATCAAGTTTTGTTCCTCTCCACCTCCAGAAAGATTAGTAAATAAATCCCTAACACAGATTTCTACATTAAAAAATGAAATCAAATCAAATCCAGAAGAAATAGAATCAGCCTTAAGTAATTAAACTAGCCTTCACTAATGCACTTGGATAGAAGGTTAGGTAAGTTGTTGGTTCCTCACGTCCTCTGAAAAAGGACTGTTTTCCTCTCTAGAGCCCAGTCTGGAAACAGGGAAGCCTGAACAAGAGTTCTCCTTGGTTTTACAAGCTTAGTCATCCCTAAGAAGGAACCAGAAAAGGTGGAAACGAGCCCCTCTTCTTCCACAGAGGCTTGGGTCAAAATGTTTGTTAAGTTCCCTCAGAGCACATACCTGCACAGCTCTTCCAAAAGTACCATTTTGAAATAAGTCAAAGTGATCATGTTTCTGTTCTTCTGAATTCAAAATACATTTTAGGAAGGAACAAACAAGACTTTTCTTATCTGAAGCTCCCATGTAATCACCAGATAGAGAGGCATATCTAACACTTCTGCAGTCACTTTTAGCCCACGATGCAGAGACAAGAAAAAAACCAACACAGCAAACCCAGCTGCTTTAATGACCATTTCTATACAAAAACCAATGCACTGAATGGACAAGAAAACCCTCTATTAGGTCAAAACCATAAAAATCCACTAGTAATGTCAATTTAATATCATTCAGACACTTCTTGCAACTTCCCTGCTGCTGGGAAACTGTGTCCAAATTTCTCATAGATAATTTTAGTGGAAATGAACTTCCAAGTGCAGAGTGGTTTGTAGAGTTCTTCCTTTTCCTTTTCTGCAACATGTGTTTGTAATGTGTCAAAGCTGACTCTGGTTTCTCCCCCTCCCCAGAATACCACAAATTCTTTTGTAAAATAAAGTTCTGTACAGAATCTCTGAAATTACCAGAGGCAACCCTGTTTGAGATCAAAGATGCACATCACTGTTGGTTCATTTGTAATATCCCAGATTTTAGTTAGGATGAAAGCTGCAAGAAAGGAGCAATCAATAGAACAATACTTCAACACCATATCCAAGGATATAGCTAAAAAAGAAGAGCTTTGACATTCAAGCTACCTTTTCTAGATACTTAGGAATCTCAAAAGTTATTTGTGGGATAAAAGTCCATAAATGACATTTCTATAATGCCATTTAGGTTTAGAGAAAAAAACCACTTTTATCTTTACGCAAAACAGAAATCCAAAAATTCAAATCACATTCTATTAACACTTAATAGGAGAAGGAAATAGTTTTCAATTTCTAATGCATATATTTCTCTGTGATGCAGCTCATCAGCCACTATGATAAACTGGGGGGGAGGAGGGCTATGTCTTGCAGGAAGAAAAAAAGGATAATAAAATATTTGACTTTTGGAGACAAAGTGCTTCTCTACTTTCCTCCCCAAAATCTTAAAGATGTTTACAGGCTAGACTTAATTTACCTGCAACACAAACATGCTAGCACAGGCAGTCTTGCTTCCTAAAGCTGCTATTATGGTTTAAAGAGCCAAGAACACAGAAAATTCACAGGTTCTATGCATTCTTGAGGGCATGCATATAAAACTTACAGTAAATCCTGACACTCAAAAAACTAGTGCTCAAAATATTTTTCTGTGACTGTTGCCACGGTAGAATATAAATACAATACATAAAATTCTCACTGTGGGCTAAAATCCACTTAAAAAAATTAAAAATCCAAACACCTGATAAATAAACAGTTTATAGATACAGAACAATTTTCTCCAGTAGACGAGGAAAAAAAAATATAATAACACATCTAAACCTATTTTACATACTCTGTGTAGTTAAATTCTGAAGTTACAAACAAAATTAAGCATTACAGCTAAAATATGAACTCCTCTAAGCAGTTTAATTTAAATCCACATAGATATATGTGTAAAATGTGATAGTTATTTTCTATAGTGATAAAGCTGAAAATAGACTCAGACATCTCATTGAATTCCTAGAGCAAAAGCCAGGCCAATCTCATTGATAAATAAATCACTTAATCCTTTCTTCATTTGCCATTACCCTATTGCAAAAGCATGAAGCTGAAGCCTAGAAAGTCAAAGCTAAGGCCTGACCTTCCATCTCTATCCTATCTGGCTGCTCCCTTGTGTACCCCTCAAACACATGCCATCATTTCCTGATGAGTTTAGAAGGGGTTATCAGGAGAATTTCAGAACATGTGTCAGTTTTGTGGCAACCTGAATGCTATACAAACATCTTCTGTGTTTAATAGGCGATTTGTATTTTAGTAGGTTTAACCATTCCAACTTTATTTGTTTAAAGGTGCCTTAACCTTGACATAAATCAATGCTAAGCATCTTTAAGGAGGACTTCTGAAGAGTTTAAAAATTAAACTCTACAAGGAGCTATGTTTTGCAAGTAGGTTTCTTTCAAAAATAAACCAAACCAACTTGTCAACTCCGTTGCTCGCTCTCCCTCCCGCCTTGAAAATTATGCAGTTTATTCTTTTTTTCACTCTTCTTACAGAGTTCTTCTGAAGATCATGATGAAACACCAAGATAGCCACTATAAAAACACCACCACTGCTGGCTCCCAAGTATCTTTTTCTTCCTAATACAACCATGAGTGTTTGCATAAGACAGTAGGGCCAACGAGTCAGAGGCCCTGGGTCATGCCTTGGAGCAACCTCTCCTTCCAAAAGAAAACAAAAAGCACTGAACCTTTTCTGCCACATGCCCAGTCCTTCCCCCACCACCTCTGTGGTGAAGACAGACATTATTACATTTCCTTTTGCCTTATTTACATGGTCTTGGCTCTGACATTGATTTCTTATCTGCTCCTATGACAAATGTTAAGTGTTAATAAGCTGTCCATTTAAAGAAAGATAATGCTAAACAAATTATAGGAATTAATTACCCCAAATCTATTCTTTATTTTTTTCTCATGAGCATTGAAACAAGAACAGTAAAAAATTACTCAAGACCAGAAAAAAACCCCACACTTTTTTTCCAGCCAATTAGTAAGTGTTAGCAGAGTAAAGGAAGTTACACTTTAAGACAGGCAGTACCCTGAAAATCTAAAGCAAATTTGTCAGGGAATATAGAATAATCAGGCAGGCACAGCTCCCTCATGAACAGTCTTTTAAATTATAAGTGAAGATTTACTTTTTTACTTTTTCAGCTATTTTGTTCATGGTTTAAATTTTAGGATAAAAGGTGAAAGTTTCAGAAATCTTTTCAGTTACAGAACCATTAAAATGATAAACATTTGGGACCCCAAAGTACACTTCTACTCTAACTGTCCTTTCAGACCTGCATTGACTGCACTATAATAGCTGCCAACATTTGGTAAGGATTAGCCTTTCATTTAGACAAAAGCAAGCATTCCTTAGCTAAATCAGCACTTTTTGCCATCAGACTCATAAAACCTTTTCACAACACAGATTTTCAAGAGAATCCTTTAGGGTTTTAGGATGCTGCTCCTTTTACTAAGTAACAAAATACACCCCAGGGTGTCTCATTGACCGCACTCAGCTGTCCTTTGACCTCTGCAATTGTTTAGCCTAACTTCAGGGCCACAGAATCTGCCTCCCCCCCCCATCAAAAAGGCTAATATTGCTTCCTCCTAGCACCTGGCGAAGCAAAATCCTAGAGGTTCCCCCCTCTTCCAGATTTATGCCATGTTCCAGATGTTGCCAAAATGTTCCTGCAGGGAGGTTGTGGGAGCCCACAAGCGCCACTCAGAACCTGGGCTGTGGCCATGACCCCCTTGCTCCGCTCAGGGCTGCCCTTGCCCCAGGGATACAACAGGTCATAAAGCAGGAATAGATCTTCAGCCTTCTGGGTACGCTGGCTATTTAAATGCAACAAGAAACTATGTGAGCCCAATATTGTGTACCGAGGCAAGCCTCCCCCCCCTCAGAAGTCAGGAAAAAAAAAAGATGTGTGAGAATCTCAGTTGGAAGCACAAATCTATCCCAATCATTACAAAGATCTGCATTCTTCTTCCCATTTGTTTTAAACCCTTTGAGAGGACAAATAAACAAACAAACATTCACCCTCCAAGTGCATAAAACATGTATTTGCAGAGCCTCTAAGTAAAACAGCAGAAGAAAATTGTTACAGCTTCAAAAGAACTGTCATTAAATAATGAAGTTGACCTTATTGTGGATATATAGAAGAAAAAAATGGAAGCACAAATCAGCCCTCTGTTGAGGGCTTTTTGATTATATGAACTGGGTTTCTTTTTTTTTTTAATAACTTAGACATTTTACATGCCTGAAGCAAAAATAAAATCATTATTTAGAGTCCACACTGCTCCTAAAATGCAGTCAATGGAAATGAAAGCAGAGATGCTGATCACAAACATATAATATATTGTCTACTAGGAAAGGCAAGTACGGTACCTTCTCAGATTCCTTTTAACCTATTTGAGATGCAGTCATGATTAAAGGATGCAGCTAAGAGTCTGTGAAGCCTTGCTGCAAAGTTGTTTAAAACTCTTGAACACCTGAAAAATAAAAAGGGAGAAGAAAAATCAGAATTACTCATGCCAGCATATAATTTAAAACACGCCAAAAAACCTTTCCCGTGGAAACCTGGTCTAGGGTGAAAACTGAACTGGGGTGAAAAAAAGAGGGCCAATGACTTAAAAAAGCACATTTTTCTTTAAAGGAACACTTGGTTGAAAGGGCTTGGTTGCTTCTCTATATTCTACTAGAAGTACAACCTTAGAATTTGCACTTTTTTGGCACTGAAGTCACTATATGAAAGATTAGGAATTTATCACATTAATATGATAAAATTAACTGTTGCGGAAACATTAAGAAAATACTATAAAATAGAAGCAATTATTTTTCTATTAGTTTAAAAAGACAAACTAAATGGGTGAGCAGTTATATACCCTGAATACCAATGTTCAAAATGAAATCAGAATTAGCTGGTTGCTCTCCTATCTGGCTTTCCATAGAAGTATTGAAGTGAAAAGTATTGAAGTGAAAGCATTACTAATAGAAATTGCAGTTTATAAAAGAATATACACTTGAAACACCCCAAGGAATGGCAAACATAGTGTAGCAAGCAGCAAGCAAAAGAATAACTCCTAAAAGACCTAGGGCTGTAGAGAACAGTAATTAACATCAGGAAAAGCTTTAAATTAAGTTATCATTGAGTGGGCTTTGACTGCACTTTCTTAGGCAGACAAACTGGTTTGGTTTCTCAATAGCAACAGACCATATTTTGCCAAAAGATTTAAAGGAATTTTCCCTGTTGCTCACAAATGAGATTTTAAGGCTTAAAGCTGGGACTACAGGCACAGGCCCAACACCAAAACCAGAACAGAGCTGTACACCCAGAATTCAGACTCCAGGTTTTAAAATTAAAGGCCTTAAAGCTTCTTCCCCCCCTCCCTATTTTAAAAATCGGCCTGTTTAAGAGAGCAGCTGCAACCCTCACCTCTGGCTCAGGGAAGGTTTTGGGCAGGATTGTGGCTCTGAAGAAGGGCAGTACACAGCTCTATTGCCATGCTGCCCCGCACAGCACATCCCTGACACGCTGGCACAGAGGGACAGCAGCACACGCACCTCCCCACCAAACTGTAGGGCTCTGCACAGGCTCCAGCGATTGCAGAACGTCAGTAATCCAATTCCAACAGCTCCTGGCTCTGAAATTGCTATTTTTCAGACACGTGCTGAACATTTCACCTGCTAGTAATGACATTTTTGTATTTTCTTCTAATTACACTCAAAGCTAAGACCTTTGGCCCTAGGCCACGGACCTCTATTCAGGCTGCACACATTCTCTTAAAGGCCCTGAGCCTTTGTTGTCACTCTCGGTCTTTCATCTATTATTTACATCCATTGAGAAGAGAGATACTCCACCATTTGTGAAGCTTTAAAGCTTCTAATCATCTTAATTTCTTCGCCTTTCAACCAGTGCTTCCCCTTATGGACCAATGCCAACAGTGTGACAAAATAATTTTTCAAGCCAAGATCCTCCTGGACCCTTCCCAAACCTTGACACACACTGGGCTGTAAGTGCCTTTTGTCCTTTGCTGGCTGCTTTTGCAAACACAGACCTTTGCTCAGCTTGGGGGTGGGGGGGTATGGATCTGCTTGTCAGTGCATCTGAGGGAGTTTTCTTGGCGTTTATGTGTTTTTGCATCACTTTGTCTATGTTAAAAAGTCTAACTCAATTAGTCCAGCTAAATCAGAGGTGCTGTAGGGAAACCCTACCTTTTTAAAAAATATTAAATGCCTTCTGCAATACCATCAGCTGTGCATTTTCAGGTTGTTTGTTTTTTTTTTTCCAAAAGCTAAACTGCTGATATGATGCTTTGGTTTCTATACTGGTACATACCCACTCGGAACTGACAGACTATCACACAATATTTAAGACACACAAAATATCATTAATGATTTCCTGATTATTGACAGCATTAATTTGTCCTAACCTTATAACAAAATCTGACAAAAAAATTTTTTCATCTTATGTTCAAGCCATCTCCTTCTTATCCTCCCTTATTTTCAAATGAAGCAGGAAACAAATCAACAGCATTTTTGCCAAGATGCAGAAAATCTCTTCAGAATTCATCAGCCACTGATCTTTATTTCCAAGACCTGTGAGATCTGCTAACATGATCCACATCTCGTCTCTTTCTTCCACTATGGTCTGGGTTACTTTTGGTTTCTAGCAGTGCTTCCTTGTTGTCTGTCCCCTCTGAAGACCCCCAACCCCCATGTCTTTTCTTATTTTTACCATTTGCTTCAACTAGCAGTTCATTCGAGACTCATCCATCTTACAATGCCTAAAGTGACAGATGCTCTCAGGAATGACCATACTGTTGAGTGAACAAAAGATAACATCACCTCTAGGAACTCGGGGAGAAATGCAACTTCAACCCTAAGACATGGCTTTCCTGGCAGACACAGCACCATAAACCTCTCTCAAGTGAAAAAAACTCTAACCAACAACTGTGGGGAAAAGGAATCTGACACAACTAAGAGCCAAAAAGAGTATTCTTTCTATCATAAGTTGTAGTTAGTGGTGTTGAGGGCCTTCCATTTTTCTTTTTTTTCCCCCCAATACCCCATTGAAGAATTTTGTAGAATTTACCTGTGATAAAATCAAGAGAAGAGAGAATAAAGAAATTTCACACAAAAACTGTTCCAGGACCCCTACAGACTTGAATGGAGGAAGAAGGCACTTTGGAACAGCTTCAGCAGAAGGTCACAGAAGTCCTTTGCCAAAACACAGACATTACCTTGTTAAAATCTACACATCCTACAGACCAGCTGTTGCTCAGTTAAATTCCACAGGAATTCAGAATCATCGTGCAAGCCTGTGTCCTTGACAAATGCATACTGTAACCAGAGTAAGATTACTTTCATGTCACAGCTGCTTGACAAATCTGCAATCTGCAAGTAACAGCCCCTCAGTGTTTTGACATTTGAGCATGCATCACTTGAAAAAAAAAAATTAAATTAGAATGATAGATTTTCCAGCCAACACCCACACATCCAGCAATAGAATGATGCCTATTCCTAAACACAAATCTGCCCTCTGTGCCTCTAAGACTGAACTAAAAACTGCTGATTTGAAATATACCCAGAATTTTCCATTCTGTAGGTGGAATGGGACTTGTGGAAGAGTCCTGGGTGGTGCTAGAAAATACTACTTGAAAAAGGAAAGGTCATATTAGCTTCTCCCGGTCACATGTTTACAAAAGTGACACCACAAATGCTGAGGATCCCTTCTCTGCAGGGAGATGCAAAGAATTTCCCTATCTCTCAGTAAAGCTTTAAACAGCATCTCATGTTCAGTTTTCAAACACTACATGAAATAACCATCATTACAGTACATGACTGAGAACATGTGAGTTTTACAGATGTAAAGTCAGAGTTGTAAAATAAAAGACCAGGATGGGGGGCCTGATAACCAAACATCTCCTGCCCAGTGTGAAATCAGGGAAAAATCATAACAAGGACTTTTTAGGACTTATTCACTGATTGTATTTAGCCATATTTATTATTTTGTCATGAGTTAGGATTTTAGGTCCATATTCTGATACAGAGTGTTTCTACTGTGCCCTCATAGCAGACCACATCAAACCAGAAGACTCTGAATACAGAAGTAACATATAAATACACCACGTTTTAATATAGGCCATTTTCCCATAATATGCCATTTTGCAGTACCATTTTGAACATCCAACACATAGAAATTAAACTAACAACCAGTTTGGTCCTTCCTAAAGAGGATCCCAACTCTGGGCCTCAGCCCACCTTTAGAGCTCCTCTCCCATTCTGAGCCATCGAGTGATCTGACACTGAAATCTTTGATAAAATCCCATTCAGTTGGGAAAAAACACCAACAGGAAACTCTGCAGAAGACCATTACTGGTACATGACTAAAAACATTTTATGCAAGACTCTGTTTTCCACCTCACATCTCAGCAACTGGCAGGGTTCAAGGCACACTGCAACTACCAAGAATAAAATCAATGAGAAAATTTACTCTGGGAGATGTTCAGGCACATTCGGCCATAGAATCTGAATCCACTAACTTCACTATACCTTGAATGTCACCATGTCCAGAACCACTTTCTGAAGCTCCTTCCAACCCAAATAAATCAAAAAAGCAAATAATAAAGTCTGCACTTAACATCCTCACAGGAAAAAGTCTTAAAAGTATATAATGCTTTCGCCCAAAATACTTGAAGATCTTGGCATCAGATATGGATGAAAAAGTAGTAAACTGTATCCTGCCTGATAAAATCTGTACTCTGCACTCAAATGGGCATCTTATCAAACAGCCAGCCCTTACACATTTTATCTCCAAATATTTATCACAGTAGAGAGAAGTGTTTATAGTTAGTATGCAATCCATCTTCTGCATGTTGCTGTTTTTAAACAAGACAAAATGTGAAGTAAAGGGTCAAAACTACTAGAAAGAGCCCTGAATAAAAACTCTGCAACCATTTTGCAGGAAGAGACAAGGTGTAAAACAGACTACTGGAGTCAAACTCCCTATGGAATAGGGCAGGCCAAGGGTACTGATCCAAATCGCAGTGAATAATATCAGAACTGTCAGTATTGAAGTGTTTGGTAACTCCAGACTGCTTTGAAAATCTCTCATTTAGTGAGAGTCACATTTTCCAATTGAAGCTGAACATATTTGATCCATGTATGTAAAATCAGTTCTCATTCAGTGCAATTTTAACATGGAATGATTGAAATATTGATATTAAACTTACAGGTAACTACTGTCATTACCATTAAGTTATTGACACTGAAACATGACCTTGAAATGACAGCTTCATTAATGCAAGTTTTACCAGCGAAGGTTTCAAAAAGCCCTGATTAAATTAACTACTTTTAAACACAATAGGATCAATATGTATGCAGAGAATGTACACCCCCATGGCAAGTTCTGCTTGCTTGATTGATCAAAAACAAAAAAATCCTGTGGCTTTCCAGATCTCAGCTGGTGCCAGAAATCCACATAGAAAAAAAAAAATCCATCTAAATGAAACTCTGAAAAGGTTTACCCTTCACCAGTCTATTTGCACTTCAAAAACTCCTTAAGTCCTTCAGCTAAACCCCAGGGTTGAACCATTTCAAAAATGAGAGGGGGATGGCCATGATTTATCTTCCTTCTGTGCTCTGGACAGAGCTGTAAAATCTGCCTGCTGGTGTGCCTGTGTGCTACAGGCTTCCTTTCATGAACCTTGGATATTTCCCAGTTTTAGAAATAACTCTGCCCAATTCCTTACTGCCCTTTATCTCCTTCAATCAGATGCAAGTACCATTTATAAAGCAAAATTTTCATTTTTGGGCACTGACATGTAAGCTGATGAGGATGAATCAGCAAAATGGCCAAGTGTCTGAAATTAGCATTTTAAAGGAAAATATAGCAGATCTTATTCATACCTATAAGGACTGGCTGTTGCCTTAGTGAATTTGTGCTCAGGGATTGCTTGTTTAACAATCTAATTTAAGCCTATCCCTTATGTTTACTAGCATCAAACACATTTTTAGCAATAAGCTCAAATAATTTTCCGTTTGTAGATAATCAATGTGTTAGATCACCCAGGATGCATTTTCCAGGCCTCTGTACTTCAAGATACATAACCAATAGAAGGAAAATGGAGATTTCATGGGTCACAAACTTCTGGGTCACAAGGACCTTCAGTGCTGCTGTCAGCCTAGTAAAACTCAATCGATACACTCTTGCTTTATATGTCCACTATTAAAACCCCTGCACCTGAATTTCTACAGGTTTGGGTTTTTTTTCTGAAGCAAAAATACCAGTTCAGCAACTTTACTGACATTCATTGAACAGAATTTAATGCTCTGACATTCAGTTAGTATGTTAAAAACATAAACACACACATACAATTTAAATATAAATCCTACAGCACCAACACTGCGGAAGGGCACAAAGCAAGGGCACTGAAACATATTTGTGTACTTCAACTTTTCAAAAGCTGTCTTCTACTCTTAAGACACAGCCCTATAAACCTCATATCAGTGGCACAACTCTTATCAGTCTAAA
>VZTN01006387.1:98549-147975 GCA_013400515.1 Erpornis zantholeuca
TAATAAAGAAGTTTTCAGTATTTGTGTGGCCATCTATTTTTTTCCATACTTATTGACAGTTCCTGAGAAAACCCAAAATGGACACACTGATCAACAGGATTTGGTACTTCTATTTCAAGAAAAGTGAATGCTACCACACCACAGCCAGGTAAACCAACTTTAGAAACTGAAGTCCAAGCAGAGAGAAGAAAAATACCATAAGACAGAAAAAAAAGATCTGGAAAAACAAAACACCAATAAGAAATACCCTGTGGATTCATTAGCAACCAGGGTGGCAGGCTTTCCTCTAATTCCCTTTAAAAGCCCATGACTACCTGCAGAGCCTGGGAGTGCAAATCACATTAGTGGAGCCACCAGATGACCAAAGAAAGCAGTGGAGGCCTGGTGAAACCAGTAAACAAAAGGCAGCATTCCAGCTGAATGCCGCTGCTAGAGTCAGCATTGTAAGATGCTTGGATCTGATAACCCAAAAACCAGATTAGCTGCAGGGAACAAAAGAGTAAAATGAGAAACAAAGGGGTCATTTTGACACATGAAGAAATCATTTCCATTAAACCATCTTGAGTTTGCTGTGTAGTAATAAAAACTGCTCCTACTCGAAGTGACATTTGAAGCAATGAAGCTGTGACAGTGCAGTGTCTTGGAAAAGCTCCTGAAATAACACATCCCTGAATGCCATATAATTTAAAGAGGCAAACTGGCCTCTTTGTCTTTGAATTTTTATGACATTTTAAAGGTCTAATAATGATTTTTAAATCTGTTGTACAGATTTCGGTTAGAAGACTTAACACGTATGGCTAGGCTTGATGAAAAGAAGATTCATTAGTTTTATCTGTATTTAAAAGTCTCCTGCAGAGAATGCACATACCACAATATTCTCATGTAATTACATTAGAAGATTGCCTTCTCTCCCCAGTCCCCATCTCTTCACATGAGTGTCTCACTTACTGTCAACACAGGAAAGAATCATGTTATATTCCTTATCAGAAGCTTAAAACAGGATTTTTATCCTGAAAAAGCCTAGGCACACTATAATCACAAGGAGCAAACTGCAAAACTCAAACACAAAATCTGTAAGAATATGTAGACACCAGAGAGAGAAAGAAAAGTCAAAGCTTTCCAGGCTAAAATTGGAAAAATTGCCACAATTTTGTCTTATACAATTAAGATTTCTATATACTCAAAGCCAAAACAAGTCATTTTCTTTCTTCACAAGACAATAAATTGTCCTGCTATGAAATAATCACAAGCTGGAAGAAATTTATAAGGAACTCTGTGGTATACAGAGAACATTTCAGCTTGCTAGTTTGCTCTCTGCATCTCCTGTTGCTAGCACACAACACAGAAACCTGACACACAGTGAGGGAACAAGCCTTCCTGGAACACCACATTTCTTCCCTGGCTTTTGCAGACATACAGCAACTAAACCTGTTGGTGCCAGTAATGCTGGGATCTCACACGTGAAACATATCTATCCGCAGCCAACTGATTCCTCTCAGTGACAAGTGCAGAGAAAACAGACCCAGAAAAACATCTCAGCAGAGTGTGGCAGGGACAGTGCAAAAGGACAACCTGCAGCTGTGTCCAGACACAGATATATGGCACGCACTGACCTGGAAATCCTGCTATCGAGGCTCAGTGAAAGGCTTGGCAGAAAAAGCTTTGCACACACCTTCTGCTACTTGGTGACTTTGTCAAAATACAAAGCCATTAAACACATCCAAAAGATGTAATGCAGGCCTCTATTTATAGAATATTGCCATCTCTGAGGACATCTGTACCAACATGTATCAGAGCCCAGAAGTCCAATGGTATGGAGTAGATACTGTGCACATGTGGTTTTCCCCTGGTTCCAAACCATTCTGCTCTGGAGCATTGTAGAAAGTAGCCTGCCCTGGTTTCCCAGAGCTTTTCCACAAACCACTAATGTCCATGATTTTCTCAGAAGGCTTATTTATCAATATCAAGAAAACAGAACAAATCCTTCTCCCTCCAGCAGGTTCAGCTGCAGGGAATGTCTTTGTCTGTCTGTCTGTCTCTGACTGTGTCTCAGTCAGGAATTCACAACAAGACAGAGGAAGACATTTCACTGGTCAAGGCAACCACCTTACCATCAACATTTCTCTTATTTACATTCTTCATCAAAGCTTTCTCCTGGGAAAAAGGAGTACAAAAAGTTCCCTTAGAAAATGGATTTCAGGACAGGTTAACAAAAGCTTGCATTTCTCCAGCCTTTCTCTAACATTTCTCAAAAACCCACTACCAAGTCACCACTACAGAGTACTACCATGGCATCCTCACTGCTTCTAGTATTTTTGCCACATACATGACCCCAGAGAAAAAGGTGGATGGGCAGAAGATAGACAGACTAGAAGCCCCTCTTCTCTTTCTGCTCTTTTAAAGGGATCTTCTTATCCAAAACAACACTCAGGCATAAACACACCTTTATCAATTCACAGAAGGAAAATGTGAAGGATGTGAAGATTAGGGTCAAGAAGAAAGGAAATTTCAAATAGAAACATGACTTGTGGCCAAAATGAGCACACATATGTGCTGTGTAAATCTAGGTGGAGGGGAAACACAAGATACTGTTGTACAACTGGCTCATCTTGAACCCTTATACTGAGGAGATCCAGGCGATCATCATTTGTATAAATACAAAGAAACTTGTGTTTGTATTTATAGCAATCGGCCAGTCTGAATACAAAGATGAATGCAGATAGTGCTCACATAAAATGACCCACTTCAATGCAGTTGGCCTTTATGCTGCAAAGAGAAAACAACATGCCTAGTAGTCATGAACAGTTAAGATTATGATTAGTGATTTTACACAGTATCTTTCTAATAAAAGCAGTCAGAGCACTTTAAAAAAAGAAGCTGATCAGTTCAGAATATTAAAAAACTTTAATACGAGGACATGTTTCATTCACAAATGGCTTTTCCAAGCAAGGCTATTTATTTCAAGTTGTGTTGCTCAAGTTCCCCCATCACCAAGATACTCCAGAAAAACAGAAACTCCATAAAGGCTTGCTGTTTAGCTGCTGTTTCTTGTGCAAAAAGATACAGTATGGCCAGACCTTCCTAAAATGCTAATGTTAAAAGCTTTACTCTCTTTAAGGAATTCTAGTTATTTCTACATAGGGGCAAGCACCTGACTCACAAGTCTTGCCTTAGCTCGGAATGCCATGGACCCAGTTCTGGGCAGGTGACTGAACACCTGGGAGATAGAGGAAACTGCTTTTTCTTCCTAAAGTCATTCAGCAGAACTGGCACAAGGTCTCTAGAAAGATCCCCACATTCACAGAAAATTGATGGGCTCCTTATAGACCTGATAGGAAAACCACAGACAGATCAGGGCATCTTCATTACTCATGCTGATCTACATCCTCTAAGACTGCAGTTTGAGTCCACATCTTCTCTCACATCAAAACTGCTTTTGTTGAGAAGCTCTCTATATGAAGACTTCCACAATGCCCAAAGAGTTTCCTTGAGCAAGATTTTGGACCACAAATATTGGGCATTAGAATACTTATCCCAGTAGAGTAGAGTAGAAACCTTTCACAGAGAGATTATATCTAATCCAGACACTGCTTGATATGGTAAAAGTCCAGGAATATTTACAAAAGTGGCTATTCAAGCATTCTACCTCAAGGCAGGAAGAGAAACCAAGCTGCTCTTTGAACAATTAAAAAAGAAATATAGCAGAGAGAAAAAGACACATGAAAGACATGTGAAAGAATACTGCTCTGCATTCACAGGGACAAGACAGTTTTTAGTGCTTTTGCTCTTCTGCATCTCTAGTGCTCTGGCATGATGAGAAAGGGAAAAAAAATGGCCAAGGGAAAAAAAAGGCCTTGCAGAAGTAAGAATTTCATAAGAAAAGTAAATAGAGAATACCTTGTCCTCTCTTACACACACTGAAGTAGAGAGATCTCATGAAGACTTAGGAATAAAGAAAAGGTCATTCTACTTTTCAAGTACAGGAAGGAGCAACAGATGGAAACAGTGATAAGGAATTCTCTCTGCTTGTGATTACAAACCTGAGAGAGTCTTATAAAGGTGAGCTAAAAAGGATAATGGCATTTTCTGCCCACGACATCATAACCAACTTACACTGAGCTTTTCTGAATGGAGCTTCCTTACTTACAAACTGATACAAGGCTCTAATTTTGTCAGGGTTTCTTTAGAAACTACCTCCAACTGAAAAGCCAGTACAGAAAGACCCTGAAAAAGGCATTCACACTCCGACCAGCTGATTGTAACACAATAATCACAAGCGTATACCAAAACATATATTAAAATAACCTAATCCTCTCTACAGCTCTGATTGGCTCTGAAATGGAAGCTCCCCATCTGTCCCCTTCTTCTTTCAAGGGAAAAGTCTCCATTTCTGCTAAATGTATTGGTTTTCAAGGCCATACCCACACCCCAATCTATAAAGAAAACAAAATGCTTTGATGGAGTGAAAAAGAATCTTTCCATAGAATTCAAAAGGAAGACAATTTTTTTGCACCTCATTTAAATCTGCTCTTATTGTACAGGCATTTTCAGAGGGCAGGTAGCATAAAAGCTATATAGGCAAAAAAAAAATTAAAAAATACTGGTTTCTATGCCTGTCACCCTTGAAATTCCTAATGTGACAACAAGCAGTACTTCCCCACCATATCCTACATGCTTCTGGTGCTTTCCAGAAAGCCTTTTTATCTGATGCTGAGAACAGACTCCTGCTGCAGATCTGAATGCCGAGGACTGAAAGTACTGCACAAATGACAGAGAGTTGGGGAAAATGAGTGGTTGAGCATAGAAAGAAACAGGAAATCAATTCTCAGAAATGCTATCTTTGCTTCAGTGCTTCTGTTTGGCCTCCTCCTCCCACACTTGCTCTCTGTCCCTCGCCAGCTTCCTATTTTACCAGCTCTTTTCCCAGCTGCCCACTAGTAAGGGAAGGAAAATTTACCAAGATCATCTTTCCTCTGCTGGTGCATTATGTGCCTGTCTTAAGAGTACTGTCTGGTTTACCCTGGCCTGGCTTTGGCTGTCATCTAAAAACACAGCAATTCTTTCATTTCAGCCTTTTTTCTTCCCCAAGTATCGACTCTCATCCCATCTAATGACAGGGTTGGAGAGAAGAATATTTTTCTCACGGAAACTCAGAGAAAGCAACAGAAAGATGAAAATTACAGTGTATGAAGAGTAGACAGACTTTTTTTTTAAAAAAAAAGCAGAGGCCAGCTGGATAACAATTCCAGATAAGATTTAAATAAACATACGTGGGAGGCAGCAGGAAAGGCAGTTGGTTCCTCATGCTCAGACGCACACAGGTAATGACCTCTGTCTCTTGCTCTCCCAAAGCTAACAGTGCTGGTTATTGCACTCCTCCAGTGAGCTCTGGAAAGGATCCAGTGCACTACTGATTACATTTCATCCACAGTTAGTTTAACCTTTGAAACATGACAGTCAGTGGCAGTGAGCAGGCCAGCACATAAGGTCAGCTCAACCTTGTTGGTCCCAGCATTCTCCCAGTGTTTGCACAGAAAACAACCTGGTGATCAGGGATTCCTACCCTGTAAATACAAAAGACCCAAGAGGGACTGTGCCAGAATGCTGATTTTATTGCAAGGTGTCATTCATGGCCATTAATCTGTCAAGACAGAAGAATACAGGTTCTCCTCTTTCAATAAAACCAAAATAGTATTAGACGGAAATAGTCTCATTTAGGAAGGCAGAGATGTGACTGATCTACTGTCAGGTACCAGGCAAATGTTGCACATTACTCCTCCAAGAATAGAAAGGGAAAAAAAGCTAAGAGAAAATAAGTACGCTCCAAAATAATGGTGAGACAACTAGGTCAGCAAGTGTAACAGGAACACTTTGTGCTCAAGGGAAAGCTAAAAAACCAATTCCTGTTCAATTGCCCATTTTTCTCAAGTTACTTTCTTTCCAGAACAGCCTCTTTTGAAGCTCACTTTTTATCTGCTGTACACCCA
The DNA here is from genome assembly GCA_013400515.1 of Erpornis zantholeuca. NCBI lineage: Eukaryota > Metazoa > Chordata > Aves > Passeriformes > Timaliidae > Erpornis > Erpornis zantholeuca. Next base: position 104,537 of record VZTN01006387.1, read on the forward strand.
ATTTTAAAATGAAAAAACAGCATCTTCGATTACCCTGAATTTCTACAGAAAAGTACAGGACTTAGCAGGATGAGACACCTTATCTCTTTCTAAATATTATTTCTATGTTTTAACAAAGCCCTTAGTCTTGGGAAAACATATGCAAAGTGAGCATGACAGATATTCCTGGCTTCAAAAAGCTTCTATTTAGTTATTTAAAACTTAAAACATTTTCCTTATGGATAGATTATAAACATTTCTAAGGTATTAAAATGGAAAAAAAATCAATTTTCCTCAGCAACTACTGTCCTCTAACATAATAGCAGTGATAAGGATTTTTTTAGACATGCTTAACTATCCCTTGGAGCATGTGCACTTGGATTTTTCATTATTTGTGTGTTTCTGTGGACGGCTCAGGGAGCACAGGCTTTTCAAGAGCCAGTAAGAGGTGAAAAAAAGGTCACTTCGGCAGAATTCATTTTCTCTAAAATTCCCAGAGAAATGCGGCTAAAAAGTGGCAACAACAAACCCATCACCTCCTCCTCTCACTATTAGCATTTCCTGAGCTTCTCTCAGCTACACAGCAGTACACAGCAGTATCTTTGCCTACACCCCATCACCCTTTCATCCTCTGACATGAGTTTTAACACAAGTGCTGGCAACAGACCAGTGAAGAGCAGGAGCTGGACCAGACCTCCAGATGCCCCTTCCAGCAGCACTTCAGCACTGCCGCGAGCAATCCGCTCGCCCACGAGCTGCATCTGTTGCCACTCCAGAGGGCAACGCTTCCATTCACACCTCTGCAAATCCCCACCGTGAGGCACAAACTGGAAACGTTGCCCCTGGATTTTCCTGCAGACAAATCCAGGGTCCTTCAAAGTAGGCAGGAGGCTATGTGGGCTTGCATGAAGAAACAGCTGTGCATCCAAATTTACTGTGCATCAAAATTTACTGTGCTGAAGTAATGTCAATGCTCGTATTTAGAGCTGGAAAGATAGGATGCTGCTTTAAAAGCTCACAAACAAAACAGAGCCTTTGGAAAACCCCAGGTCTTGCTCTCTGAACTCACTCACTCCCAATTCTTCACACCTTCCCACCCTCAGAAGTCTCTAAAATGGTCTGCACCAAAGCGTGTATGTAAAGCACAATATGCTTTTCCAATAGTCTGTGTTACGTTGGAGCTGGCAATATATATACAGGGAAAGATGTTGCCCCGACCTACAGATTGGCTGCTTTCCCAAGCATCCACAGGAGACAACAGGTCACACAAAGGAATACAGTTACTCCCAGGACACAGAGAAGGGGGTGCTAGAATACACTGGGTAATAGGAAAATCAGCTCCAGAGAGTGGGACCACCGAGCAGGGATATTTAAGCAGCTCTCCTGACAGCAGCAAGATCAGGTTAGAACCAGGGTGAAAAAAAAAACCCTTCCCAGAGCAGGGCTGGTGCCAGCACAGCAACTGGCTACCTCTGGCTTGGAGAAGACTCATCCACCCTGGCTTGGGAGCTGGCTGTGCTGGCTCCATGCAGCCACACTTCCATTCCTGCAGCCAAAATGCCTCAGCATATGCAAAAGCACCACGCAAGTGAGATGGTGCCAGGGAGCAGGGACCCAGCAAAGCTCACCAGTGCTGAGCCGGCCCTAGATCAAGGTCAGCGGCCCCAGTAGGCACTGGGGGGGCACATCTCAATAACAAGGGGGCACAACTGACAGATAACAGAGAGAAAACCCCTCGGGGTTTGGGGGTTTTTTTGAGGGCCTTGAAAGAAAAGATAAAGAGCTTAGGTCTGACATTACAGAGACAAAAAAAAAATGCTGGCAGAAAAGTGCAAAAAGAAAGGTAACACAATCAAGGTGACAGACTCGGAAAACAACTGCCACATAGACCAGGCATAAGGAGACATTTGCCCAGTCCAATGAATGTGGTCCTGATGTGGTGCAGATGGAAGGTGAAAGCTTGGACAGTGGTATTTCCCTCTCCAAATGAAAAGGTAATACTGCTAGGTCAGAGACCTTACACAGGACATAGCCATGGTCTGGGTGGCCCATGCACAGTGGCAGAAAAAAGACACATGACAGAGGACCAGGAGCTAAACAACCTGGAGGAGATGCCAGGGAAAGAGGCCAAGATATCAGCTCCAGCCCAGGGAGACCAATGATTCATTTTATGGCCTGAAAGCACTTCCCACCAAAGTTCACACAGGAAGATAATGTCCCCCTCAAATGAATTTATGCAGACAACAGTTCATTTGTCAGAGGATAAAAAGAGCCACTTTCATTTTAAAATGAGAACACTCGAGGTCCTCAGCAGACAAGAACAAACAGAGAGCCAGTATCTCTATGTGAACTTTTTCTGCTCACACTTGCTGTCTGATTTTAGTGGGAGTTTACACCACCAGACCTACACAGGCCTGCCGGTCCAAAAGGCACATGATTATATCCCATTACATCTCATACCAAGTCCATACTTCTCAAAAGATGTAAATTAAAAACCTCTAGATTGTGCAGGCAGATGTTCCTGCAATATAAATTCTGAGTTAAAAACAAACACTCCAAAATTGATAACTGCTAAAATAATGTGAACCTGGATGCTTCATGAAAAAAGCACTTGTGAGGCAATTAACATTTTTTCTCTTGATTTAGATTAAACCCCCACTTTACTGATGCTATGCCTCGGTAAGACTTAAAAAAAACAATCAAAAATTACTGTTTCAGAAAGCATTCCTTGCCCAGTCTATAAAACAGTTTCCTGTGCCTTTCTCACATGAACTTGTAATCCTTGATAAGGTTTACACATGTGAAAGTAAAGTTTTAAGTTGAAAATCACCATTACCTCTACACAAAAACACTGTGTCATGTCAGGCATGTGATACAGTAGACAAAGCACAGTGGCAGAAGCATGCAAAACAAAACATTTCATTACCACTGAAATCAGCTACTGAAACTTGTCCATTGATTTTCCTTCATTAAAAAATAACTGATTGTAAAAGAAGTGTTGCTTGCCAGGATCAAAGCCTACCCTACAGGAAATACACAAAGCATTTGGAAATGAGGGTTAATTTGGCATGCAATTTAACAGCATTAGCTTTTATCAGCAGCATTTCAAGGTCAGGCACAGCCTTGTTTAAAGCGTTTGGTTTTGTTACAGTTTCAACTACAGTGTAGTAGAGTTCAAAATATCTTAAACCAAAACTAATAAGGAGATCTGGTTCTTTAACTCTCCCTTTTATTAACTCAAGACTTGACCCTTTCAAGAAAAAAACCCAAAATTATATCAAATCAGCAGATTACAAAAAAATGCTCTTCTGCATCTGAGCATGGGATTAAGTGAGACAGATTAGGCCAGATGAAAGGAGTCCTTTAACTGATAGTTTGTTCAAAATTTAAAAAGCTTTTGAAGGTATTTATTTAATTTATCTAGTGACTTAGTAAAAACCACCTCATATTTCAAGTAGTGAATTTCTTCAAGTCTACAATTTAGATTTATGCTAAGAAAAACTCCCACTTTTTCTTCTTTACCCAAACCTATTTTTCTCAGAATTAAAATTAGCACGTTTTATTTATTCCCAACAAGATTAATTCAAAATGTAAGATCATTTATTTTTTATTATAGTTCAATGTATTCAAAAATGTACAAAAGCATGATGGATAAAAGAAAACATGAAGCAGATTTGCTCAGTTCCAATATAAAATACTCCAAACACTGACTGGAGATTTTCCCTTTTATTGATTTATAAACTCCAAAAGCTAGTGAGTGGTTGCATGTTTTCATGTTCACAGTTGTGCTGTTGAAAGGTTTTCTGCATCTTGGCATTGAAAGTTTTTTCTATATAAAGAGCCTCAACTACCCATAATGCTGGCAGACTTTAAGAGTGGTTGGCACCAAATCTTTCATGAGATCAAGTCCATACTGCACTCAAAACAAACCCTTTGATTAATCAATTACTGGCAGAACTTCACAGTACTGGGGATGTGTGCCTAAGAGCTTTACAAATGCTTACAGGACGCTGATGTTAGGGGGCTGAAATCTCTTAAGCCTCTTTCTCTGCAATTCTCTGCCACAGTTCAGAAGAATGCCACCCCATTACACCAAAACCAGCACGGAAAACAGCCACTCTTGCCTCTTGCATGAGCATAATTAATCTTCTGACACCTTGACAAAGCAGCTTGTTGATAGTCAAAGAAAGGATTTTTCTGATTTCCTCCCAAGACAGGAGATGGTCTTTATCCATCATCCCTTCTTCCTGATCTCTTCTTCCAGAGTCCCCACATCAGCAGAACTGTCTACCAGAGCAGACAGCAGGAGGGAAAGGTCTGACTGATTGATAGGGCACCAGTACTCGACAGAGCTATTTAAGTGTAGGAACCTATTGTTAGAATCTTACTTTACAGCAGTTAAACAAATATAATGGCAGCCAATTCAACCATTGTGCCACTAGAGTCAGCTCAAGCTAATAAGTAAAGTTAGCTAATTACGCTGATCTGATTTAAAATCCAGACAAATTGTAGAGACAGTCAGAATTACTGTGCATTACTTCCTACTGTGAAAGTGTAGAAATTGTAAAGAAAAAAGTTTTGCACAGATTATGCTTTCTGAATTGAGTTATGGTTGCTTCTCACTCTCTCTTGTGAGCAGGATCATACATTTTCCTTCTCTCCCTGGGCCTGCTAGGTATTCCTGATTAATCAAAATCATTTTTTCCTATAACATAGTAGAAATGTCCTCCTCTTCCCTCACTGACCCCAAATTTTAACATATTTTGCTGTAAAGATTGTGAGGAACACCAGTATTTGAGGGGAAAACATTATACGGTGGCTCCTAAAAGGAGGGAACCATATACTACAAAATACACCAAACCCCATACTAGTAACATATCTTTGAGGATACTGATTTGGTGTAAGCAAAGTACAGGCATCCTGATGTAAAGAAGATTCTGCTTGCTTCTCACAAACAGATACTTAATTTACAAATCACAGGTTTGGCATTTTGGTAGAAAAATGCAAAAGTTTGTAGTTTCTCTCTACTCATCTCTCTCACCTTTCCAAAAAGATATGCAAAATATTTGGGCATAATTATAAGTTCACTTAATTATTTTCTATACTTACATAAAGGGCGGACATTGTGTTGATCATGCCTTTTAAAAACCCTAATTCTTTGATAATTGCTGGTCACAGAGGAAACCAGTCTAGGTCAGAGAGGACCAGGGCATGGCACTCTGTGAACTGTTGCCAGCCAGGGCAAGTCCAACTCAGTTCTTGCTGATCTATCTCAAATATAAATCAGAACACAATCTGTGTCTCACCAATGCAACAACCGAGGCAGAGGCATACAAAAGCCAGTGTTTTCTTACTGAAGTTGTCAAGAAAAAGACCTTCATCTGGGTCAGAGGAACTTGGTAGTTCCTGGGTTTAGCTATGCCACTCTGACCTTGACTGTTTCATTCAGGACTTACCCTTCCATAAAAATAACTGCCTGTGCTATCTGGCCCAGACCAGTTCTCCAAGCAGTCTTCTTACATTCATTTACAGCAGAACAACTACCATTATTTATCTCTAAGTAAAATTAGCCATTCAAAAAGTGAACATGGTGTTCTTGACATAAACTGCATGAAGTTTCAAGGGATACCAAGCAGGCTGGAGCAGTTAAATATTATGTAAGAGCAAGTGTAAAAATTACATGTTCTTTCTCTCAAGAATACTGTAGGCCACAACCCAGAGGAAGATCTCCCTGTCTCTTCACTGGCATTTCATGCTTGCAGATGCTGAGACAACAACAGGAACAGCCACCTGCAGTCTCCTACTTTTCCTTATACAGTTTCCCCATCTGGGTTCAGGATCAACAGATCTCTTGGTCCTTGAGCCAACAGGATAGATGAAGCAGAGATTGGGAACACTGGCATGGGTGAAGAGACCATCCAAATCCAAAGACCCGTGGTTAAATGCAGGGAGGATGCCAGCTGGGAGGCAAAAGGAACATTCTACACTGGAAGGGACTAGATTGGAATTGATGAGACACAGAGCAGCAAGGTTAAGCAATCTCAGCCCAGAGGAAAGGTAAACTTCAACAAAGAGCTGTAGAACACAAGGCTATGGAAAACAAAAGGAATATTGGAACTTCAGGGTGCAAAATTTGAGGTTATTCTCTAATCCAAATATCAAACACTACTAATGCAGATTGTCATGTAAAGGATGTGAAAATACAAGTAAGACTGTCTCCTTCCTTCCTCACTCCCCCAGTACGAGCTACCAAAAAAGCTGCTTTCCTTCATACCTGAGCCATCTTGTTTGCCTCAGAAATAATAATGTTTTTTCTGGGTTGCAGCCTCACATATTTTCTTAAAACTAGAAATGCTGAGTCAGAGGGGTAGAAAACGTAGATCAATAAATGGTAAGTTGCAGCTTTACAGATGCCCAGGCCAGGCAAAGGTGAATTCCCCAGAGTAGAGATCACAGCTTTCTGTCCATAAAAGCTCTCTGCTTCCAGATGAACACTTCCTCTCTCTGTTGTCAAGTCAGTGGCAAAAATTTATCAAGTGCTTACTGCCACAGTGCAGAATATTACTGGATCACAGGAACTGGATGAGGGCATTAAAGATAACTGGAAAACTGCAAAGGATTATTTTTCTCATTATTTTCAATGACACTCCAACTATGCAAGAATTGTTAGTGTTGCTCATCTAACAGGTCTGTATTCCCTTTCCTATTTGCAAAACCCAAAAGCAAGCTGAGGCTCTGTCAGTCAGAAGTGCAGTTTAACAACAAATACAACAATTTCGGTATCTGACTGATGTATTTTGCATTACATGCATGAAAGCAAAGGAGTAGCTCCCCCCCAGTGGTGGAATGGGAGAGCACTGGGACCTGCAGTAGTTCCTGCAAAGATAAGACATGCCTTTGAGTCTGTTTTTTTTGTTAACAAAGGACAGAGCTGACAGTACAGCCCTGACTAGGCTGTATCTTAGCACATGCAGGACAAAGATATGTGGAGGGAGGAGGCAGCTTAAGAAGCAGAAAGAGCCCACCCAGAGCTGCAGGCTGCTTTGTGGGCATCATGTTCTGAGCAGTGGACTGGATAGCTCACACAGAGCTCCCTGCTATCCTGGGGTCAGTGTATATCCAAGTCCAACCTTTCTCTAAACAATCACGTTTGGGTACCTTTGCACTGCACTGAAAAAACACATGAAGAAATATCGTGTTTGTGGGTTTTCTGTATGATGGTAGAATGGATCAGGACATTTACATACAGTAAATTCCTTACAGTAAATTGCTATTTTAAGGAAGGCAGTGCATTTGTCACTGGTGCTATCCCCCCGTATATATTAAGTAGAAGATCATTAGCATATGCACAATCATTTAAAGCAAATTCATGGAGCCAAGTTGTGGATGCTTTTCTGTTGGAAGTAAGAGTCACAACAGTGAGAACATTTTCCTCCCCATGCTAAATACCTCTTGGGCACTTGGGTACCAGCTAGCAGAGTTTGAATGTCAGGTTCTCTTCACTAGAAACACAGAATTTCTTGGGAAAGATGAGGCCAGAGGGCACTTGGGCAATGAATTCATTCCAGTAAATTAAAAGCTATGGATAGAGACTGCTTGCTTCTTTACTAACAACCTCCACTAGTACTTTCTGGCTTGCTTAAGGCTCTAAGTCATAATTTACAGCACCATGACAAGTTTTAACCACATCAAATGCTTCTTCCCATCCTGATGTCTGAATTGCAGATAGAGGGAGGTGCAGTCCTATTAACACCAGGAGCTATAGGTGGTATGTCAGTCTCTCGAGAAGCATTAAAGGGAAAGCTGACTCCAACAGTGAAGCTCCACCCTGAAGCTGAATGATTCCTCAGAGTGTTGAAAAAGAATATTCTGACTGACATCTTCTTCATGTTGACCCTCTGAGGGGGGGTTCACCAGTCAGCTGTTTGTAGGATACTATTGTTTCCCTTCACAGAGCAAAGGACATGACTTTCCATCCCTACACTGATGGACAGGACACTGCTATCAGCTTTATCAAAGCAGAGAACTTTATTGAGCTTATGATTAAGTTCTGATGCATAAAAATAAAAGTCATGTCCCTGAGCACTGAACATGCAAATACTTGTTAGTTTGCATTTTTGTAAACAAAATGTATTTCTGTACTAGAGCTGAGTGATAGTGATGAAGTTTCATGACAGGTTGGGCAACTTTTTTCTTTGCCAACTCATTTATAGGCCAGGAGTTTTGACTTTACACACACACACAAAAAAAAAAAAGTATTAGGGAAACTACAAGTTACTAAACAACAAACAAGTAACATTTGTTTCAGATAGAGCAGAAAACTAGACAGAAAGAAAACACAAGGCATAGAATAAACAGATAAAAAGCCCAGTACATATAACAGGTTTAGTCAGTACTTATTTAACAGCACTAAGTAGCGAGGAGGAACACACTGGAAGGTAGCACTGTCTAACACAGCTCCTCTGACTTTTTACTTACAGCCACAGCTGCACCTTCTGGCAGTGCAGAACCTGGGACCTGCAGGAGGAAGCCCAGTGGAGTGCTCTTCTGTGGTACACAGCTGGCAAAGTTTAAATGAAATCTGCCCTTTTGGAACTCAAAGCAATAAGCAATTCTCATTTACAACAGAATCCTCTGTCCAAATATTCGGCTTCAATGAAAAAAACCCAATGCTTTTTAGACTACAGTAAAATAAGACTTTCAACCATGGCCAGTAGAGTGAAGTATAATTGTTTTCAGAGATAACACAACTTTGTTAAGTCACCCATTTAATTTCTTTTCCCACAAAAACAAGCCCAGACTAGAATTACCGATGAAAACATGATTCCTCTCAATTAGAAGTGTAATTGAGTACACCTATGGAGTAAGTACACCTATGCTCTAAAAGACAAAGAGCAATGCAAATGTTTTTCTAAGTTCTCGATAAACTACTGATTTATAATTTAAGATGATTAGTATAAATTATTTGAATAAAGAAAATCCAAATCATATCAAAATCATATCCAAAGCTTTCATAAAACCACTCCCAGGCATATGTGGTTTTAATAATTTAGGTCAGTATTTTTCAGTGAGGTCGGCATTACCATGAAGCTCTGCCAAGGGTTACAGCCGAGGCAATGAAAGAATTGGGTAGCATTGCTAAAATACTTCACAAACCTACATCATCTCTTTTGTAGTCAGCTCTTACATTTACCTATTAACAGTGTGAGGCAGATAATTAGAAGGTAAATATACAAGTTAAATACATTTGAACACTCTTTAATCAATTGTAACTTTATTAAAATTCTACCAACGTTTTATTGCAATTGCCCTTGTTTTGAAATCCCCTGACTGACAGATCTTCCAGAAACACTCACCAGCACTATTCAAAACCAGGATTGTTCCAGCCTTACAAATGTGCCTATTGCAGCTCTGTGACTATCAAGATTCAGATGCTCATTTTAAGATGCAGCAAAATGTCAGGATCTCCAGACCTGAGATTTTCAATGTAGACCATACCATCAGCAAGAGCAAAAGGCAAGACTGCAAATATACATGCCTATAATTTTCAGAGACAAGGCTGGTTTAGAAGAGCAAAGACTAGGAATAGTTCATTCCAAAATACTATTCAGCTCAGATCTGGGCCAGTCACTTAGAGACTTCCCATCAACAGCTCTCAGGTGTACAATAAGAACATAAATTCTAAAAACAGGATTTAGAAAACAGAGGTTCTACATATTTTTAGATCACTACTTTAAGTCACTTAAATTCAACATGTGCCATTTAGAGAGGTGTCTGAACCATTTGTGCTTGTTCAGTGCATGTTGTTCTCATTATTTAGAACACTTCTTATCTTCAAAAAGTACATTTTGTTCTCTGCCACTCAAGCATGTATACCAAACCGTAAGTTACAAAGAAAAGCAGATATGTTGAAATGAATTATGCTTGTTTTTCACTGAAATAAAGTACAGTAGAGAAAACCAACTGTATTTTTTCCTTCTCTTTATCCACCCATATCCATACCCAAGGTAAAAATATAGTTTATTCCTTGCCTTCTAACAAGTCACAGAATATTTTTGTGTTTCAAAGATACTGTTTCAATTATCTTTTAAGTTCCAATATTACACACATCCAAAGCTGCACCTATTCTTCACACCATCACCCATTACTCACTGTCCAACCAATTAACATCCGCTTCCAAAGGGTGCACAGATTAACCACTCACTGTGGTGGCTCCACTTGAAACACTGTGAGAATTGAGGCAACCCTTTATAGGACAACTTTTAGGCCAGAACATGAATTAACATAAATCTAACTGTAACTAGCTTTTTGTTATTTTATGTGAGACATGCCACACAAATATCAGAGTTCTTCTTTTGAAAGTAACTGCAGTGTGACAGTTGAGAAAGCAGGTGAAGCTGAGTGCAGAATACTTGGTAATACTGATTTTGGAAAGGACAGCTGAAAGCAACGGTTTTATAGAAAAGTGCTTTTTCATTTAGAAAGAAATTGTGCATTACACAAAGCCCATTTTGGAGCAAATATGATTGGGGAGGTATGACAGTCTTCACTTGTTTTCTTTTGACATCCAGTGTGTTTACACCAGAGACATCTGAAGACCAATTCTATAATGCTTAGCAATGGAAGTAGACAACACAAAATATTTTTTGTCAGTCATCCACGTGCAGCCTGGCAGCTTGTTCAGAGATTTATTCAACAGAGTTTTCAGAAAAAGAGAAAAAAAAATGGAAACTGCACAGACTTCAAAGCCTGCAGATTTTATTCTGCACTTCCATTGTTTGCATCATGGTTTGAAACTACAAATTTGTAATGCACATTACAATAAGAAAGAAAAGAGCAAAGCTTTAATCACAAATCTCAAGAAGCAGATAAATAATGTAAGAGGATGGTCTACAGATGTGCTCTTACATAGTGAAAGTTAAAATTATTACAAGTTCTCTGGAATGGGTGCATTTTACATCAATGGTTTCAAAGACTGCTTTAATGAAAAATCAGTTTATATCAATTTAATAGTAAACCTAATTGCAGCAGTAGCTATCAAAGTGACTTGTGAAACTCCACGCTTTTTTCTAACCAACATAGCCTCATTTTTGCTACCAAATTAGCTAATATTGGATTCTCTGAAGATGAAGAATGCAAACAAGTTTTAACAGTACCATTTAAAAATATGTAAATTTTAGTTACTGCAGAGCTATAACCATTTGCAGTATTCAAAGACTTTCAAGTCAATGACATTTAAGCCAGTCTTACAAACAGCAAAACTGCAATATGCTTCTAAATTGAAGCAAGTTATCCTACTCGGCACAAAGATGTATCAATTTTCTACTCTTGGCAATTTAAAAAGAAACTATTTTCATGATCTACCTTGCTTACATGTGGTTTTGCCCAGTGATTCATGCAACACGCAGAGAAAGATTGTATGAACGCTGCAGAAACTAAAGGGATGGTTTTTATTTTGATTCAATCCAGGCCAGCCAGAGAGGAAGTGAACAGGTTCAGAGGGTCTCTTCTAATACTTCATGTAGCAAAATAAAACAACATCACACCAATATAAGTATTTCAGTCATCTGCTAAATGCTGCACAGAATTTATTTGCATATAGATTTTCCTGGGAATTAACTGAAAATACCCCCAAAAGCTTGACAGCAAAGACAATCTATTTTTTTTATATTTACTGACATATAAATATTATGTATGCTTGTTTCAAGAACATGGGAACAAATCAGCAGACTGTGAGCAAAGCCTCTACATGGAGTAAGCCTCTCACTCTCTCTACCAAAGAACGGGCAAGGAAGCTAATACAGGATAACAAAAAGTGAGTTTAGAGACCTAATCTTAAGAGCAATGTTAAGAACTGACTTCACATGTTTTGCTCCTCTACTGCAGCAAATTATATTGCCATGAATTCACACTGTAGTGAAAGCACAACATCTTCAAAATCAACTTCATGTTTAAATGCTGTTCTTCCTGCTCTGTCTTTTCTGGTGATAAATACTAGGAAATCAATGAGGAAACATCATTTGAAGTGAGCCATTCATCATGTACCGAAAGGGTAAGTACCCCATAAATTGCAGTGATCCGTTTCCTATTAGAATCACACAACAGAAGGCAACAGCGTTTCCATTAGCAATTTTTATGACCTCTGTAGGTAAAGGATAAGGCTAGGAAATGGCTTATTTTTGTCAGCTACAAAGCAGTTGTTGGGTGGGGAAGGAAGAAAATTTTCAAGAGAATCAGTTATTAGTAAATCAAAGGGGAGGGAGGGCAGGGGGAGATACAACAAATAATGGCCCCACATACTGCTCATCTTCGTGCTTAGGAAATTTGTGGCTTGGCACTTCTCCTAAGTAATATTAAATATTTTTGTAAAATTTACTGTAATTGGAACCTTATTATACTGAGTGTAGGCTCAAAAAAACTTGCTATCATTGCCTGTGACTGCTGCATAATAAACAGCACTTCTCTGCAACCTAGAAAATGGATTCACTATTTTGAATGTTCCTCTAAAGCCAGCGTTATAAAAAACATGAAATAACAATTCAGGCTTTAAAATAGAAAACCAAATTTTATTAAATTAAGCACTGCATTTTCCTCTGTCCCTGTTGTCCTTCCCCACTCTATGCTCTCTGCTCCAAAACCAGGCAGGACAAACACACTCGGTAGAAAAAAGAAATAAAAATTGTGGGGTTTTATGGGCCCCTTTACAATATGACAGCCTTCCCAAAGTACCAGTCCTGAAAGAAGAATGAAGCTTTACAAATGAATAGGCTTTTCCTAGAGCTCAGGGAGTGGAGTTAGGAGGAGGATAAAAGAAAAGAAGAAATAGCTTTATTTTCAAATATTCTTTCAATTCACTTAACTGCATTTAACATAGAAATGCTTCTCAATTCAATTTGATGTACCAGCAAGAGATTACATTTTTAAGGCAATCTCACCCTAACCTGCAATATTTTAAAGTCCATACACCAAAACATCATCTAGTCTAGTGAAACAAATTGTAAGAAAGCACCTTGTGTATTCCTCAAAAGTAAAAAAAAAAAAAACAAACAAAACAAAAAAAAAACCAAACAAACAAAAAAAAAACAACAAAAAACAAAAAACCAAAAACAGGCAAATAAATGCCCAATGACAATTATTAAATTTAAGGAATAGAAAACCAAATGAAATCAAATAAAATGATTATGCATCTCATGTGACCCAAGGTTTAGCGTGAAAACCCCTGGGAAAATCCTCTGGCCTGTGTTATGCACTAAGACAGTCTGAAGGAACATCAGGTCACTTCTGCTTCCACTTTGTCCCCTTCCACACACAGAGCACTGAATTAACATTGAATATCTCAACAGAATTCATCACAGCTCAAAAACTCTAAGTGGGTATTTATTTATATAAGTTTTTAGAGCTTACTTTGCCTGAGTTTCCACCTTACAAAAGACAGTGCAAGCCACTTTATTTGTTTGAGCCAAAATCCAATGGAAATTGGATTAAAAATCCCCCACACACTCCATGATGGCTAAACTGGAGCCACAGGTGCAGGACTCTAGCCCACTGAGCGTGGTGGTGGTAAAAATATGACAGCCTAGGTAGGTGGGTATGAGTTTTCCCCTCAGGAGTAACTGGTATTACCTCACATACCACCCACGGATGAGCCCATCCCACACTCATTGTTAAGCTACTTTATGTTGCCAGCAGCCAGGAATAAATTAATGTTATTACAGTCGTGAAAACAAGGGGCTAGTTAGCCTTCCTAAGTGAGATTGGTTTCACCTACATGAAACCTCACTAATTACTTTTCTTCTTTTAACATTCACACCAGCTTTCACACACACACCTCCTTCTTTTCTTCAATGAAAAGTTAGTAATTCGCATTTTCTGGAACAGTCAAGTGTATAATTATAATAATTTTTGGCTTTAGCTGTTTTCTGGAGAACTGATTTTACTCTTCTAATAGTACTGTCAGGACCTTTGTAAAATCAGAGCTCAGATTTCACCATAACAATATTTTTCTTCCCCCTGTGCCAGTTTACCTCCCATACCAGGGACAACATAAGGAATTCACCACACACTACAAACACATTTATGGCAGTGTCCTTATAGAGTGAGGCCTAGGCATCTCCAGTAAGTTAGGAAAAACCACTTATCTTCACTTATACAACTGTGCTTTGATTCAACCTTTCTTACACATGACTGAAAGGAGTCCCCCATTGTCCCCCACTGGCAGCTGCCCCAAATTCAGCTATACCATCAGAAAGTGGTAGGTACATCTTTACAGAAGATCTCCTGTGAGCTTGCCAATTTCCCTACAACTACATATTATGCTGCAATTTCTACATTTAATTCCTGATCCTATTTTCTGATACTCTGGGACTCATCCCAACAATCCTGCTTCACCAGCCTCCTTTTTCAGCATCCCTGTGTTCTGGTGTGGAGCTGAGTTCAGGCTCTGCCTCAGCCCAGACTACAGGCTTTGATGCTCACTCTGGCACACTGGCACTTTCCTCGTTCTGCATCACAGCCTGGCATCCACACCCCTGCCTTACCCTCAAAATTAAGGTGTTTGTTCTTCTTTGGTCTCTGACCTTGGGTTTTCCCGACCCTGACTGTGACCTTCTGTCTATCCCAGCTGCAGCCTGACTTAACCACTAAGCCAAACCCACCAATGTCCTGGCTACAGCAGTGTGTGATCACACTGCTGTGAGTATCTGTGAGGATAATTAAGCCCCAGATAGGGGAGGAGGTGGGCAACTATCAGTTGCTGGTCTATTTTCATGAAGACAAGCAGAAGTCAATATTCCTATCAGTAAAGCAAAAAGGCAAATACTGCCAGTATTCCTATAGATTAGTGAGAACACTAATCTATATGGGAGCAGCAAAGGTCTTTGGAGTTCCTCTCCTTGAGTCAGGTGCTTCATGTGGAACACCAGTAATAAGGCAATGCCCTGTCAGCCAAAGATTTATGGTATTTACTGACAGTATGTATTTGGGTGGTGTGGAAAGGTTATGGTGGTGGAAGGGTACAAGAGTGACTTCTGTGAGAAGCTGCTAGAAGGTTCCTGTGTCCAACAGAGCCAATGCCAGTGACTCCAAGATGGACATGCTCAGAGGAAGACTGAGCCCATCAGTGACTGTGGTAGTGCCTCCAGCATAACAGAGCTAAAAAGGTGGAAAAGTTGCTGTGCAACAGCCAACTTCAGTTGGAAAGAGGGGTGAGAATATGTAAAAAAAGTCTGCAGACACCAAAGTCAGGGAAGAAGAAGATGGAGGATGTGCTCCAGACTCAGGAACAGAGATTCCCCTGCAGCCTGTGGTGAGGGGTGATGTGCCCCTGCAACCCATAGAGATCCATGGTGGAGCAGAGATCTACCTGCAGCCCATGGAGGACCCAAAACCCTGCTCAGAGGAGGCTGAGGGAAACCCACACTGGAACAGATTCATGGCAGGACCTGTGGGCCAATGGAGAGAGAAGCTCAGGCTGGAGCAGGTTTTCTGGCAGGACCTGTGACCCCATAGGGGACAGATGCTGGAAAAGTTTGTTCCTGAAGGACTGCACCCTGAGAAAAGGGACCCTCTGGTGAAGAAAAGGAAGAGTGTACCAAGTCCTGCCCTGAGGAGGAAGGAATGGCAGAGACAACATTTGATGAACTGATAGTGCTGCTGGGGGGTAGGAGGGAGAGAAATTTCACAGAATTGTCTGAGTTGGAAGGAACCCACAAGGTTGAGCCCAAGAAGAAGGGAGGTGTGGGGAAAAGGTGTTTGAACAGTTGGGTTTATTTCTCATTATCCTACCCTGATTTGATTGGTAATAAATTAAAACTAATTTCCCCAAGCTGGGTCTGTTTTGCCCTTGATGGTAATGGGTGATCTCTCCTTGTCCTTATCTCCACCCACAAGCCTTTTGTTCTATCTCCTCTCCCCTGTCCAGCTCAGGAAGGGAGGGATAGAGTGATTTTGGTGGGTATCTCGTGTCCAGCCAGGTTCAGCCCAACACACAGCAGAAAAGTGACAAAAAAAACTTGATTCTTCTTTAGGGATTACAACAGATAAATTTCAGTGGAAACATGTAATTCTGATATAACTAACCCTAGTGCTCCTTCTCCCAATTGGTCTTTCAAACTCCAGACCTGTCCCTTTCCCAAATCTGAGTCATGTTTACTACACCAGCTCTCATGTTTACAGGGCCAGCTCTCATCATTCCACAGGGTTTTCATCCCACTCCTAAAGTTTTATGCCACTACAGCAACTCTCTTCCACCATCCAAAGACTCATTATAAACAACTTTGCCTATTTGTATACAAATTTGTCAGAAACACTTGGTTTCAGCACACTTTTTTTCCTCTCATCTCAGCAGTTATCAGGTTCCTTGTCAACATATTCTCAGTGTCATTGCCCAGTTTTGCCTTCAACACCCCTTCCCTTTCATTTCTGATTCTCAGACACTTCCTCCTCATCAAGCCAACCTTGATTTCTTTTAACATGTTCTTTTCCCTTTAGTTTCCAAGCCCTCAGATTCTATTATGGCCAATCCAATCTCCTTCTCAATTTGTTCTACATCGTTCACTTCAAGCTTCCCTATCTTTCTCAGCCTCCTTGTTTACTCCCCCCATGACTATTTCCATTTTCTCACCATCTTCCACCTGCACATTGCCTAAATCCAACCAGTAAAGTCGTACAGTCACACACACACCACCCACCCTTAAAAAACCTCCTCAGTTTCAGTGCCTGATCTTCAGAGGGGTTGTAAGGAGCAGGGGGTACAGCTGAAGGCTGTACAGCTGCAGGCTCTAACAGAACCAATAGGGGAGGCAGAATTTTAGCAGTGCGGCACTAGCAAGTTTCTGAGCATGAATAAACTAAAAGTTTTGGCTCTTAACTCAAATAGCTTTGGCTAATTTCTGAAGGGACAGCAAAGATGTAAACTCAAGATTAAATCAACTCCTGCCAAGTACAAAGTAATTAGACAGCAAGGATTTTAAAAAACGAAAAGCAAGCAAGAACAATGTTTTCACGGTATTTTCCCTTCAGCAAACAAAGCAGTTGCTCCAGCTCTGTGCCTGATGCCAAAAACTGCCAATAACTGAAATAAGGGGACAGAGTAGTCTGCAACAGCTGTTCAATAAGCCCAAGTTTCACACAAATGACTGAAGCCTGGTAAAGCACTGGGATAACAAATTGTGTCACAGAAACCACTTGCAAATCTCTGCAGATTAGAAGTTTCACCTATAGTTACTTGAAACAGTAAAATAAAATAGTTTGTCTAAAAGTATTTGCTGTTTCCTCTCATTTGTTTCTAGAAGTTGAGTCTTCCTTCACTGCCAGTTTTAACCTTGGCAAGACTTTTAACCTTCATTTTGCCACCACTACCTCTCAGCTCCCAAGAGGACACAAACAAGAACTTTTAAGCTTACACTCAACTGTCACATTGACACATCTGGCTTTAGACCAACTCCTTTAACTTCAGACAAAATTCATATGGATTTGCTATAACCAAACACAAAGTCATTGATTGCATCATTTCCAGCCTCTTCTGAGACAAAGATTCTCATCATAAAGATAAGGTCCTCTTTTTAGCAATTATTCAACAGTTTTGTAAACTGTTAAAATGAAGTTCTAGTATCATATCTACCATACACCTACCATGCCTGCATGAGAAGGCCACAAATTCAGGCAAGGTTCAAACCAATCAGCTGCATATTGATGAAACTTTCCTGCGTAAAGGGGAAAAAATAAGAAAAAAAGATAACCCCTACACTTAGTCTTTGCAACCAGGAAAATAAAGTCACAAGAGAAAAAATTTAACAGGAAAAAGATTAGGTCATCTAATACCTCTTGTCTTCCCAGGCTATTAAGAAAGATACAGCACTAGGAAGTATCCACTGCAACTGTGACTCAGCTTCCTGATGTGTGACCTACCCTCTCCCAAAATACTAGTCTATTATTTTGCCCCAGAAATCACCCAGTGCAGTAATTTGAAAGTATGGTTTCCAAAGAAACAAATATAGCTTTCATATCTCCAAATTTTTAATCATTGTACAAGGTGACTAAACCTACTGCAGTGCAGACTCCCAGCATCCCAGAGATGTAAGGTCACTGTATTACAGAGGAATTAATTCAGAATCAATTTTAAGCTCATGGACACTCAGTTTTGAACACCTGAGCAGGAAGAGAGAAGATACAACCCATGGTCATTTGTCCCACAGCTGAAATTCCCTCCAAACACATTATGTCTGTTAAAAAAACCCAAAACATAGGTTCACGTATTTTCAGCCAAAGGTAAGTAAAGTTTTATTTGAACATCCTGGGCTTATCTCCAACACGTCAATATTCCAATTTGTTTTAAAAGTTTATTTTCCAAAAGAACAATATAGTCACCATTGGCACTTACAATCTGGAAGTATGAAGCCACCAATTTTTTTCTCCATTAAAGTTTAAACTAGAGGAAAAGAGAGTTGTCTCAAAAACATAAAATTTGTTTTAAGAAATTGATTTTCCTTTCTCTTTTAAAGATGATAATAATATTGCTAATCAAGCAGCACCTAAAGTAGAAAAATAAATCTAGTGAACCAGTTGCTCTTGTTTTTCACAAGAGTATGAAGGAAGACTAACCAAGGCTAAACTCACATAAACTGGAACAGCCCAGAAGCCAGGTGGTTGCTTTGACTCCATCACCCTTCACAAAGCAGGGAAGGTAAGTCAATAAAATGACCCTTTAAGTTCTGTCTAGTTCAGTAATTGTCATTAGTATCCAGCTGGCATTAAAAAAAAGTAGTCATGATCATGACCCTTGCATTTCTGCAAACATTAGCCATTGTCATGAGGAAGACCCCTTTGGCCTCATAATTCACATGCTGTTAACAACCAGCAAGAACACAGCGTGTGTGTCAGTTACTAAATAATGTAAGAAAAACAGGATGCCACACTCATACCCCACTGCTCCCGTGCACAGCCATGAGCATTGAACTAACCTGTATTGCACTTAAAAGTTTGGAAATATTAAAATGTATCTATTTTTGATATTCATGTGACTCTTTCAACTACATTATTACTACTTTGGGGCAAGATGAAGGATTATTTGGCTTATTTGTATTATTTCTATTTATTTCGTACTAGTTCTTTTTGCCTGGGTTCCAGGAGAAGTGTGGCTCCTATTACACATTTTCTGTCTTAAACCCACAACTCCATGCAAATGAAACAGAGGAACAGAACTCTGAAAAATATTTCAGCTTCTCAATATTCATGAGGAAACTTAGCCAGTTAGGCAGGGCAAGTAGTACAACAGGAAGCCATTGGAAGGGCTGATCCTACCTACATCCTAAGTAGAGAAAACATTTTAAATCAGAGTTTTTAACAAAGAAAGAGCCAATTCTTTAGGAAACTAACTTCTTCAGTTCTGGCACTCCTGGAATTGCTTGTTCATACTTAGTTTTATTACCTCTAAAACCAACATGGTGCAGGCAAGACACCTGCATGCTGTTTTCATCTGGCTCGCTGCCTGCAGGAAATGCACTGTGAGCAAAGAACGGACCTGGAACGCTTTCCACAGCCCACCTCGCCCAACACAGAGAGCCACTAATCAAAAAAGTACAATGCAATGGTCAGATCAACCTAAAAGGAGACACAGCATGTCAGACCACAGGCTGCCTTCCCTAAGTACCTCAGTGACTGCCAACAGCAGGTACTCAGAGAAGAACACAAACACCATGATTTTCCTGCAGTCATAAGTGTCTGAAATATTCTCCCAACCTCCACGGATCTGCAGCTAAAGGCTCATTTAACAGGAACCATAAATTTATCCAGTTGCTTTAGAAAGCACCATGCTTGTGACCTGAGAAAGGAGTGCCATAACCCACCTCACAGTGGTAATTATCACCTTTTGTTTGCATTCAGCATGGCCCCTGCTAATTTCATTTGATGCTCCTCAGTTCTTTCCCTCCAGAAGACATGAACAGCTCTCACCTTCTGCCCCACAGTATTTTATGGACCTCAGCTGTCTGACTTGCAGGGCTGAAGTCTAGTCAATGTAGTTGTTCCTTACATAACAGTAGTTGTTCTACACTTGGATCAATCTTATTTATTTCTCTGTATTTTTTCCAATCTTAATATGTGTTATCACAGAAGCAAGAGGATGGAGACAAATTTCAAGTGACTCTGAAAATGTAGGTATACTGAAGATGCACGTGCATGGCAGAATAATAATTTTTTTGCTTTGGTTTCCTTTTTTTTTTCCACTAATTTTTTTCCACAATGGTTTTTCTTTGTCTTTCCTCCCCCACCATTACAGACCATTATGGCTGCACATTAATAGCACCCTGCCTTACAACCTCGAGACATTGTTTCTGAGCAATAGCCCATTCAGAGCATCTATGCAAAACTGATGCACACATTCATGCACTAAGATATATACTGAGGTATTTCCAAAAGAGAACCTTGTATATTCCCTGAACTGCTATTCCAGTACATCACCAGGATGGGAAAATAGGACAACTGGAATTCAGCTCTATCCTTCCTCTTCTGTTAAGACAGTTTGTGATTGATTCTGTTACAGTGGTTTGCAGTGAGAAGGAAGATACTGCATGTGAAAGAGAGATAATAAACCATAGGTCACCTTAAGCAGACTAATCCTGCACATGGCAGCTGAACAGCCCAAGAACACTAACAAACCTCTCTGTCAACTCAATCTGCAATTTCATACAAACCTGTGTTGTGCTCAACTATAACAAGAAAGTGTGTACTAGGTAATAGGTTTCACTAGAGAAATTTCAGTACAAAAGAGGATTAAATCATCACTGTGTGAAAACCAGAAGGTAAGGTGGATTTCTCCTCTCTCTTCTCCTGAAGGCTGGCAAAGATCAGTGAAATTAAACACTGCCCAAGGCAATTGTTAAAGGCAGTTTGGCCATTAAAGTCATGTCATCTGGTGACCCAACTGACCTACATTAAACCCAGGCTAAAGGGCAATGTCATCTTTCTTTTCCTATAGATAGCATGACTTTGCATCTTTGGCACAGATGGAAGACAACCCCTTGGCCTTCTGGTTTCCACTGGTTTCCTTGCTGCAATCCAAAGTCAGTTGCAACCAATCTTTTGTACTTGTTTGGCTTTACTTTAGTTTTGTGAAACACAACTGAAAAACAGCAAACCCTTAAGGTTATTCAGCCAATATCTATCTAACCAGAGGCTATAGCACTCCATACACTCAATGAAGAAAAATATTAATAGGCTAACACAAATATTACAAAAATTGTCTATTTAATTATCACTGCATAAATTCAGTTTAGATAGTCTGAATAAATGAGATGTGATAATAATTTTTCTATTATAACACTAAGTGTCAGATAAAGAGGCTACTCAATGAATAATTTACTTTAGCTGTAATGCATGACCTACAGTGTTTCCACCCAGATTTGAGAGATGCCGTGTCAAAAATTGGACATTCTCTAAGAATTTTGTGTGGAAATTCCACAAAGCCAGCTTATAGGAAAAAAAGGAAGATGAGGAAAGAATAGGTTTGTACTGGTTTTTATCCATGTCTCTTTCATGCAGTTATTGAGGAGACCCCCTCCTCCTCCAACAACTAACTCAGTCACTGTTTCTTAAAGCAAATGCTGTTCGGCACAGGCTGTTTTAAGAAGATACAAAGTAGTTAAGTCTTGCCTCTTTAAAAGGGTTCTTGAATTATTTGTGTGTCCTGCTCTCCATGCCATCTCTGTTCAGTGTGGGCTGCAAGATACAACACTTATTTACATTGCAAGAACTTTTCTTCTTTGCCAGCAAAAGACATTTTAAAGAGTTGCCACTGTGCCGGAAATTATATCTGTAGCTTGATCCTGCAATGTCTGTGC
The DNA here is from genome assembly GCA_013400515.1 of Erpornis zantholeuca. NCBI lineage: Eukaryota > Metazoa > Chordata > Aves > Passeriformes > Timaliidae > Erpornis > Erpornis zantholeuca. The sequence goes on from VZTN01006387.1 coordinate 126,352, forward strand.
CTCTTCATCAGCTATCCTTGTCAATGGGAATAAACAAGTAGGCTGCCTAATGGCTCAGGAGAATTTGCATCTTCTGCAGATTATGCAAATTTATAACTCATTTATGTTTCATACTGTGCTATTAGTGTAGAAGTTACATGACTGCTAAAGCATTAAGTTGTTTTTATCCACAATGAATAAAGGTTATTCCCTTATTTGAGCCAGGAGCACACTAAATATTCCAGCAACTAATTCGCCTTGTTGGTTTTACCCACACTTTCAGTCTTCAAAATCTTTTAAGACAACTGCAGAAACACATGCCATATGTAAGAATGCAAACAGCTAAGTCAACTCAGAGTTTAACTTCAATTTGCTTTTAACAGCCAAATCACACACAAGAAGAAGCCCCCCTGTTTTCTCTGGTGCTCAACCACAGTTGTATCTTACTGAGGTAAATATGCTCTGGAGGGTAGTAATTTACTGTTGAAAGATCTACAATTCAGTAAGAAGTAAATCCTTCTGGCTGCTGTTTAAAAACAAGGCCATTCAAACATCTTCCATTAAAACAAAAACACAAACAAAACAAAATAGAAAAACAAACAACAACAAATGCAATGTTTTAAAAAAATATTAAATCAAGATTGCCAAATTCTGACCTCAAATTCACTGTCAAGGCTGGCACTCTTACTTATGAAGCACCCAATAGTAGAATCTCCTAGAATTTAATCAGTGACCAGCACACTGAAGGGAAGAACACATATGAAGAACACCCAATGAGTCATTAAAGTTTAAGTTTAATGTAATTTTATTAACATCTTTCATTTTGCCCAAAACAATTATTTTGAAGAGAAAGGTTTCTGTCGGATAGACTCCATTCTTAAGATTATCATGAAAGAGAAGTTTTTCACAGGAATTAAAAACAGAATCTAGTAAGTTAACCAAAAATGAATAAAATGTCATGCTTAAGAAAACCAAAAGAGGTAGCACTGATGAAAAAAAATGGGTTGAAAAATATGTTTTTGTGAAAGACTTGCTCCTGCCTTTTAGACGAGGGACAAAAAAAAAGAAGGACCAGGGCTAATCTTCATTTGTGAAGCGGAAGGATCCCTTAAGGCCAATAGAAATACTTTAAAATGATATTTGGTTACACTTGGAATGCCAAAGCATACATAAGGCACCCTGATATCCTCCCTGCTCCCTAAAGTAGAGGCTCGCTCCAGACTCCTCTGAAAGGTTCTGTACATCAGATGTGGGTGGACACTCATCCCTGATCCAGCAAAGAAAGAAGATACTCATTACAGGATGCAAAAATTTTGCCAGAGGGGTGCTACATCCTCCTGCCACACTAGTTTTCAATGATTATTCCAAGGCTGTGAAACAGCAGTATGGCTTTTCTATTTTATTTATTTTTAAAAACCAAGTTCTTGTGGAACCTTCTGCATTACACTTTGGAGACTTTTTTTTTTTCCAACTAAGGAATTTACAAGCCCTTCAACTCACACATGTTGAATACTAGTTGCTTTGGATCTCAAAAGCTTCAAAAAGCATTAATAATAAATTCATTTATTGTTCTACAACTTTCAGAAAACTTAAAGAAGTGCTGGAAGTACGACAACAGGTTTAAACAAGTTTTAAAAAAATCATAAAAAAAAATTTAGTAAACAATTGTAATTTTATGGTGCACAGCATAATTTTTTTGAGTTGCATACCTTACTCCTCTTATGCATTATACATATTTTTAAGTGAGATGGAAGGAAGATGACCTTTCCTTCAGTAATCTCGCAGAAGTACACTTATTTTCATACATATAAATACATTCATTCATTCAGCTTTTTGTATGCACCAGAAAAATTTAAATCTTGTTATACATAAGTAGCTTATTATAAAGCTAAACATTAACAGACATTTTAATGTCAAATCACACCTTTGTCCAGGGCAATGTAACAACCATAAGTACAAAACTATTAAGGAAATGATCTAATCAAATCAAAGGCTTCCCTACAAACACTTTAAAATGATAACTTGTGAGAGATGTGTGCCAAGCACCTTCTGTCCTTGGTTGCAGGGACTAATTCAGTCTGCATTTGGCTTCACCCCTCTGGCGTCAGCCACCCATCTGTCACCTCCCTTTTTCTGGGGTAATCTGCTCTCTACTTATCTGAACACTAGACTCCTAAGTCTTGTCTACCTCAAGAAAGTTACCCCTTGCTGATATTGGAGGTAGAGTTGGTTGAGGCCAAACATGTGCCTGGCTGAGCACAAACCACCATTAGCTGCATCTGCAAAACTGTAATAAAATGGTGCCCAACACCCCCTCCTACCCTATTCTTCCAAAGAAACTATATTTATTTATTAAATAAACTGCAATAAAGTTGTTTCATGTAACTGACCTTTATTTAAAAGGTGGCCTAAGGGCATATTCTGAGTCTTGCCTAGATGAAGACAGCATGGACACTGGTAGCGATTCACTTCAGCAGTGTGGGGATCTCACCCACTGCATGGGTTTAGCCAATAAAGGTCTCTTTGAGTTTATGGCAAAACACTCTTTTCAAGGACACACAGGGAGCATAGTATCTGTATTTTCCCAGTCTAGCAGGATTCTTCTCAACTAGAAACATTTTATTTCTGTCAAGCAAGGTGGAATTATTATATACCATACCTCAGCTGCATAGCACAAATTATCATGATGTAAAGACTTCACTACTTTCAAGGGTTAACAGTTATACCCTATTTTTGAAAAAAAAAATAAAGTTCTCCTAGCATGGATGCTAAAGATTTCTGCTGCAGCAATTCACTAATTTTCAAGAAGTCAGCAAGTACTAAATCAATATAAATATCATATTCTTGGAGATACACTTACAAGCCTGACCATCTCATCTATAATCCATTTTGATTGATTGAAGATGTGAATAAGCATATTTCTCCTTGATCTAAATGGACACAGAGGAGCATCAAGAAAGTGTGTTCAAGTACAAGAGTTCTGCATGTAGTTAAACTTTGTTAGAAAAAAGGGGTTTTTTTTTTTCCTATCTGTTTAATTTTTCAAGTATGATTTCACAGATGCAATAAGTAACACAGCTTACAAGATTTGGGTCACTGTCTCAGATGTACTACAAGCAGAGAGGCAATACCCTGATGCAAACACAAACTTCAGTTTCTTCACAACTCTGTTGCTAAAAAAGGCACCAGGTCACATGTGGTACTTCTCACATCTGTATTCAGAGTTCTGTAATTAACATGCCTTTAAAAAAAGCATTTTCCTGTGCCTAAAATCCCTACTCTAAACCAGTGTGACATTTTATACGTAGCTTCTGAAATATAGCACTGAAAATTGAAACAAGGGAAGGTAATTGATTCATTACATCTATTTCTGCTATATTTCTTTTTGTATTTTTTTGGTCACCATTTCAAAAGGCATTGTTTAAATTGCCCTAATCTGCAAACAGCAACAATAAGTGTAGCAAATACTTGACAATGAAGATGTAAAGCCTCTAAAAACCTGTTACCTTAGTAACCATGGGAATGCAGGAGAATAAGAATGCACGCAGTGTCAGGACATCATTTTGGATTCCACAGGGTTTGGGTTGAAATACAGTCAGCTTTCATTAGCTTTTTGTTTTTCCCAGTAGGTCCTTGGACCTTGAAACAAAACCTGAATGACAGCTATGAGCAATTCCAGCCTCACTCCTCATCAGCCACACCAAACAAAACAGCTCTTCACGGTGAATCCCCCTGCTTTACACACAACAAGCCTCGAAACAAACATTATTTATACTGCTGACCCCTCTGGATATCACTAATAAATTGCATTCCAAAAAGAAGAGTAAAATGAAGACCCACTTTCATGGTACTTAGATAATTCACTTTAAACAAATGTACCGCAAGAAAAGTAAAAAGTCTGCACCGCTGCCCAGGATGTTTCTGTAACCCCACGGTTTATTACAGGCTTTAGAGAGTATGCTAATTCAACACCAACACTAAAAAGAATGTAGCTGCCCATTTAAGTAACAGCTTATTTCCATTTTACTCATGGGGTGGGGGGAAAGAAAATTAAGAAGATAAAGAATTTGAGATCCATGCCCCTATGCCCACCAATGTCTGTTGGGAAGCTTGTGGTCAAGACTGAATGAAACAAAGTTCTCTCAGCTGCTGGTTTTAGCTGGCTTAATTTTAGGTCCATCTCCTTACTCTTTGCTGCTATCCAGTCGCTTAGGAAAACAGTCTGAAAAAAGCTCCATGCAAAATCACTGGAAAAATAAGCAAGAAATTCAACCTCGTGACACCAAGGGTGAGGAAGGAAAGCAACATACCTTTGTTCGAGGTGAAAAAGGGAAAAAAAGTAGAAGTATTGGTCTACTTGGTAATCATGTGGTGACAAAAATCTTTGCATCAAAAATCTGGAAAGTAATGGTAGTTCAGAGACACTGGCCTTGCCTTGCCGTACACTGGTTCACTTCACTTTCAACTGATAAGGTATTTCTTTTCCATTCACAGGAATTGCCATTCCATGATAACATGGACACATATAAGAGTTACATCCTCCACTTATTTGCAGTCTTCTGCAGTCTTTTACCCAAATATATAAAGCAGTACCAGAGAGAGGCAACACTTGTTTAACATGCAATAGACCAGATTCTCTGTTTTTTACACTACATTATATGAAATGTCTGAATCATGTTACATGTTATTATTTGGTAAACACCAAAGTTACACTTTCAAAGCACTGCTCATAGAACAAAACAGCAGTTTACCTCCAGGCAACTACAACTTACAAGTTAAATCAAAAACAGTATCTAGATTTAATCAAATCAGTTATTATGTATGAAAGAATACTTTCTGACCCACTCACATATTTTGTAGATATATATATATAAAAGTGGCTATTCCCCACTCCTAAGTGGGAAACAGGCTCATCTCTACAAGGGAAAGTGCACTCATAACAACATTAAGCCAGCAGGTTACAAAAGAGCACATTTTATTCAGAAATCTGCAGAAGGTAGGTTTTGAGACATTAAATTACGCCTCAGAACATTAAGCAAAGATTAGAGGAAGAGCACAGCCCAGTAAGCCCAAGGCCTGGAGCTCTCTTAAAGATGAGTGTTCACCTAAGCACTAACTTCTAACACCAAAGAGGGCTGTGGTAAACTAGGAAGTAATCGGCCATGTAACTGCACTGAGGAACATGAGGTTTCATCTTTCCAAAGTTTCAATTTTGGAGCTCCAGAAGGCTATTTGCTGGAAACAAAAGGCTCTCTAAAAGCCTTTTCTTTGTTGCTTCCTCCCTGGAAAGCCTGTCAGTGGTGCTGACAGCCATACTTTCCTAGAAGGCAAGCTTGGCACTGACACCTTTGATGCACATGATTTTGGAGTTGGGGATTTTGGCTGTGGAGGAAAGGGTAGCATCATCCTTATCCTTACAGCATAAAGTCATTGCTACAGTGCCCAAAAACTCTGTCCTGCAAACCACAAATAGTCCTTTTTATCACAAGAGAGAAATATTTGTCAAACTCAAATTAAGGATGGCACTGCTGTCAGTTCTGTAAGTGGAGTCTGAGTCAGAACTGCAACACAGACATTGGAACTATGACATACCTGAGACACATGCATGAACTCACCCAGGATGGAAAAGCAGGCAGGACCCTGCCTCTGTGCTCCCCTTTCCAAAAGAAAACCCCTGTCAAACCTCCTGACATTGAACAATGGTTCTTCAGACTCTGGTTGACTGCATTCAGATGGGAAAAAAAAAATGTACATAAATAATTCCATCCTTGCAAAAGCAATATGAGAAGGTGAATGCAAGCAGATGCCAGTCTTCTACCAACTTCCCTTTCTAGAATTACTGCCCTCTTGTCTGTAAGGTAAGCCACAGGTGCTGTCCCGTCTGACTGGCAGATCTGGAGGTGCTTTTATCTGGGAACAAAGGACACACCAGATCTCTTCTAAGGGGAGAAGTGAAGTACAACCCAGGCAGAGAAAGCACAAAGACAAGTGCAGGCCTGTATTCTAACTGCTCTGTCATCTGCACAGGCCGTGGGCTCAGCTGCTTGCCCCAGATGCCAAAAGAACTGCACTTTTTGTCAGTTTCCTACAACTTGAGTCATACAGCTTAGTAATGATCTTTTTTAAGGGTTCCAAGAAAACCTGGATCAGAACAACCACTCATCATCCTCTCTATGTCAGACACAAAAAATTGTGTTCCAAATATCTAGAACAGGGTTTTCAAGCCAGAAAAAAAATTTCCCAGTTGTTTTTTTTTTTTTAACTCCCCTCACAGAACTCATGCTGCAGGAAGAAATAAAATTTAATCAGTTCTTAAAACAGTTCAGAACAGTTCCTTCACTGCTGAGCTTAAACTCCCAGGTCAATGCTGACCTAGGTGGCATTAGTTCTACAAATGATTTTTTGATCTCAGTGTAACTTCAAGACAGACTTAAAATACCCAAAAAGCATATTGGTGGTACCAATCACTTTCTACCAAAAAAACTTGCAAAAACCAGCACATATGCATGTTCAATTAATTTTACACCTATCCAGTGTAAAATCCAAAAGTAGGATTTCTCAACCTAAAAGAGAATGCATGTTTAAAAAACACTTCACAATACATTTGGCACTAGCAGTTTGGGGAGAAAAAAAATCTACTCTATACTGATCACTTCCACCCCATTGTGTTACACTGCACCAGCCAAGTTTGGCATGTCACTCAGCAGTAAAATGGATCAAGGAATTCATCCATCTGAAAAGCAACCTGGAAAACTATGTTGTTTTCAAGTGGATCAGTTCCTCTGCCAGATCCCAGCATGCTCTGAACAAACAGCAGTAGAATAGAGGGAAAGGCTGGGAGTGGGGTGAGGAAATGGGCAACCAACAAGGAGCAAGGGCTGATAAACCACAAGGCACAGCGCTGTCACACAGGCTCATTCACATGGTTTGATATGTACCTCCCTTACCAAGACAAATCACAGATGCAACTTTCTTTTAAAAGGAAGGAAATCTCACAAGTATCCCTGACCCAACATTCACTAAATGAATGTTCAGTAGGCACCTTGCCATTGGCTTCTAAAAGAGCTGAATCCACATCCATCCAGGACCATGATGAAAGCTGCAAACAGATCTCCTACCCATGTAAAGCAATCTGGAAAGCATGTGGGAAAAATAGAAGAGAAAGGGAAATTAACTTTTCTAACACCTTCAAGTCTGTGAAGTGACCTTTGGGAATTACCTCCAAATTTCATCTACTGAGTGACAAGTAGGCTAAACTCAAATAAGCAAAGATCTGTAAGATGCCAAGGCATTTGTATTGAAGGTCTTTCCTTCTCACCCTCCTCTGTAACACATCATCATGGAAATACTCCAGGAAAGTTTCAATGACTGAAGGAAATAGTGGCTATCACTTTACTGCTGCATTGGGGGACTTCATTTTGCAGATATTACCTGTCTCTTTGTGTCACATATGCCTTAGTTCCCCTTCAGCAGAAACCCAGAACTATAAAATGCTTCTCTGAATGCTGAAATTCAGGGCAGGGAAGAAAATGGTATTGGAATGCTTTTAAATAATTGCAGCTACAGAGGAGCACATTGGCATATGCATGGGCCTTGTACCCTGCATGCATAAAATTAAGGGGAAAATATGGGCTTCTGCAATATAAATAAAACAGATGACTTAAAAATAACTTGAGTTCAAATCTATCCAGTAGCATGCTACTACTAAGCAAACATCAGGAGGTACTCAAACAGAGAATGAATTTTCTGACAATTAAGCAAGAACAATAGCAAATATTCCATTTGCAATTAAGAATCTGGGTTTTGTTTTCACAGAAACAGTGGGGATTTTTTCAATAGTGACTTCAATTAACTTCTGCTCCCCACAACTGACAAAAGGCTTAATGAGCCCAAGACCATGGCTGCTTTCCCCGAGCAATTTCAGACTGAAAAAACAGCTTATTACATCTTCTCTGAAAATGTTTCAATTACATTTATTACACTTGCCTACCATACTGCAGGCATTCCCAAAGAGCTAAAAACCAAAAACCAAAACCACAACACAGATAAATAAATCCCAGTAAAACCACCGTCAGTAGCCTCTGAAAAACCGAAATCCCTTAAACATTAAAAAAAAAATACTAAAATTAATAGGGCTGTTTTGTGGTTGCCACAAGCCAACCTGCTGATTCAGGGCAATGTCACCAACAGTATTCTTATCTGTAAAGGGTAAGAATCAATTGTTTGACAGAAACAAAGGAGAGCTCAACAGGAAATCAACCAGCTTGGGACAGATGGTCACTGAATCAAGTTTCACCCCTCCCCTCTCCAAAAATAGGCTTAAGAGGCATTTTCTGTTACCAAGCAACAGCCCAAAGGAAGGCATAAATCTTTTCCTACGTGTTACTCCCCTCCTCCCCGACACACATACATTTCAATCTACTAGGGCGGTATGTTTGTGGGTTTGTTTATTTTCCACATTACAGGTAGGAGGGTTTATTCTGTGCAATGACAACGCCTTTCTGCATGCCCACTAGCCGTGTTTCCTATTTCTCAAGGCAAGAAGGAAGTTAACTGTATCCATGCTATGAAAACTACCATGAAGATGGGTTATAAGCCATGATCCAATGTTAGTTAGTAACCCCCTCCTTGTTCGGCCAAGGTGACCTGAGATATTACTTCCTAGAGAGAGGAGTTCCTGATGATTGTTTTATACAAAACCAAGATGACCCTTATCACACTATGACAAAAAGTTTCTTTAAAACCCATCATAAAACCCTGTATCTGCTCTAACCCATAAAAATCCATAAAATTTAATTCCCAAAAAAGCACCATGATATCTTTAATATAACACACAGACCAGCGGACTTTTAAACCCTTTGAATTTTAAGAGTATTAATCCTCTAGTACATCAAACACCTTAAGTGAGAATTGGGGTATGGGATGAGTAGTAAAGGATAATCAACATTTACTATTCTGGTGAGCCAGGGAGGGAAAGAAGGGCTGGAGCAGGGGGGTGGAATGGAGGGGAGAAAGAGACCCGAAGAGGCTGTTTGCAGAGATCAGGGATGAGGGGGAGGGGAGCAGAGCCCAGGGGTGAAGGACAGCGCCTCTGAAATTCAGATTAGCATCCAGGGAACAAACCGGTTTCTTTGACCCCCCTACCATACAGACCAGCAGCCACCAAAAAGAGATGGGAGTTAAATTTAGCCACACAAAGAGTAATCTGCAATAAATTAAAAAAAAAAAAAAAAGGTTTACTATTACAACCCTCACAAAAATTAATTAAATGGGGAAGAAAAAGTCTCACTTCGGCAACAAACTGGGTAATCATCCTTTAAAAGGACAGAGCCTGGATTACAGCTGACACATACTTAGACTACTAAAACATATGGCCAATAAAAAAAAAAGTGGGGGCATGGGGGGAGGGGGAAGGTTGTGACAGCATGTGGTCTGCAAGAGCTTTATTTACTCCCTCCTCAACAACTGCTTGCTTTAGCCAGCTGAAGATGTTCTGCGAGACACAGCCTATTTTCACTGGGTATTCCAGGTACTCCTTTGACACCAGTGCAGACCCTGGTTATCATCACTGTGGGTGAACAGAGCCCTGGCCAAGGGCTGCTTCAGCGACCGAGGGCCTTGGACTTTGGAATCCCTTTCACCACAAAGGCATCTTGGTGGAGGCGCTGCCCCAGCTCTCCGCACATGACAAATAGTTTTCACAGGGAAGCCAGAGACTGCGAGGTCTAGATTATTAATTAAGTTAATTGAAATGAAACAGAACACAAAAAAGCTAAATAGCTGCTCGTATGTGTGCCAAGAACACCATTTGTTCTTTGAGGTCTAAAGCTATCTGACAGAAGCATGAAGCTTGGCAGCCCAAGGATGTGACCAGGAGACTTGAACTAGGCCTCAGCCACAGAAGACCTTAATAGCAAATCATTACTGTCATATAGTGCTTTAAAACTCCCAGGCCAGCAGCCACCCTTGGTTTAGAGAGAGGGAAACTGACCCAAGTAGAAGCCATGTGCCATCTCTCAGTGGCAGAATTTGGAAATACAACCAGATCCTCTGCGGATCCAAGTCCACATTGTAATATCACCCTGACCATGCAATCAAGTTGTTATTTATGTAAATTAATGGCCAACATCAACATTTTTACAGCTGTTTTTCCTGGCCTCTTCACAGCTTAGAAAGAGACCTGTAGATTAAATCCAAGTCTTTACTGAAATTAATCTCTCTGATCAAGCAGGCAATGGTAGTCATCCCAGAGTTATTCAGGAACTTCAGTGATCCAGGATATACTTATTTTTCTAACACATTCAGAATATGGCTAAATAAGACATGAAACTACAATTCTTCTCTAATGCAAGTTAGCAGTTTCTCTATAAATATTAAATGAATTATGGACTGCAAGGGTTTTGTTTCTTTTGTACATCAGTGTAAATGGTGTGAAATATACCATGGCAGCAAAAGCCCCACCATACTCTTTACCTGTTAATACACAGACCATCATCTAGGAGAAAAACATACACTGTAGCTTTGCATTAGCATTTATAATTGTTTTAAAAGAGGTGTTTTCTCTTACACTCTATATATGTCCTCTGCACCACTCTGCCATGGTAAGAGAGAGAAAGAACCACCTATGAGGGGAAGAAAGGTTGTTTCCTTTTCCTCTCTTAAGTAAACCATCATGTTTTTTCTTCAGTGACCAAAGAAATTTCCATATTCCTTGGCCAAGGTGGCACCTCCAGACACATTGCATGTTTTTTGGTTGAAATGTAAAAGGACACAAGTTTAACTCCAATCTCTGTCTATGATTCTATGAAATGAGGTCTGAAGAGACTGCATTCCAGTATCTTCTTCTTAGAAAAATCACAACAGATTTTCTTTAGATTCTCCATTTCTCAAACTGCTGCTCTAGAACTCTAGGTCTTCTAACACAGTCTGTTATAATGATCAGTTTAACTTGACTCTCCACCTTGAACTAAGCCATTCAACAGCAGAATAAAGCTTGTATCTGTGAATGATCCAAACAAGTCCCCATCTTTTTTTTGCCATAGAACATAATAGCAATAGGCAGTGTTAAAAACATTTGAACATTCCTCAGTCTTATTAAAATCATAATAGCACTTCTCTTTATTAAAGGATGGGCAGAAGAATAGAATGGTAAAGAACAGTGATTGTCAGTTAAAAGCTCTGTTAAGTAAAAATAAGTTTATCCATAGAAACAGAGAAGCAATTACAAAAGGGATAACCTACAGGGATAGGCAAGTAGATAACTGTAAGCCTCATTTCTGAAACAAAGAAAATCAGAACCTGAATATTATCCTTCATGTGGCTATATGGTGACATTGCATTTAACTGTTTACTCCCCAGTTTGACATCAACCCATGTTAAAATGGGCCATTTCTCTTTAAAAATTTTCTGTTTATATATTTAGTTTGGGGCTTTTTCCTGGCACACATAATGACAGAATGGACACAAGATTCACTAGTGCATTCTCCTATCTCTGTATGCTGGCTGACAGGAACACAGTTTATGCAATTTATTCCAGATCAGAAAGGCAGTGTGACAACAGAGATTATAGACCACATTTTCAACAAGCATTTCTTAATGAGAAATTTATCAGTCTCTCTCAGCATGAACTGCAGTTTGGGACAGGGAGGACAGAATTGTTTTAATGAATTCATCCTGAGGCCAGCCTCCTTCCAGGCATGTGGCCTCAAAATACACTTGCTTCTGTCTTTGGGGCAAAGGATTAGTTATGAATCATAAAACAGTTCTGCTTTCTGGCTCTTGTTAACCTGCCAGTCAACTTCTTCCTGTGATGGAATTTTTCAAAGAAAATTCAATCTACAGTTGCAAATTTCAAGTTCTTTTCCTCCTTGCTGTTTTTTTTTTACAAAACCTCCATCTCCCACAGTTTATTCAGCTAATCACTTGGAGCAGGAAAAGATATGTTATGATCCAGCTTTCATTCCTCTTTTCATAATTGCAACAAAAAAAAGCACAACCCCCTTCTTTCCACACTTGGCTGGTTTTCCTCTACATATGGAGTGTGTTCAGCTAGTATATGGCAACTAGGGAGAAACTGCAACCCACATACTGAATCATCACATAAGAATCAATATGTCCAGAAAAATAAAACATATAGACACACATACTCCCCAGAAGAAAGATGCTGGAGGGCATGTCATTGAAAATTGCAGTTCCCAAATCTCACTAATTAACAAAATAAGAAGTGATTAACTGAAATAACAAATATCTCCTTTTTATGCATGCTTTATTTTAGTCCTGAAAAACGTTTAAAATTAATAGTACTGGACTTAATTAAAGTTTACTTAGAGTAAAACGTTCCATTATGAACATGAATTTAGACAGACTGATTTCAGACAGTGCAAAAATGTCAATCCATCAGGTATCATTATTACCCTGTGATGCTCAATCTTCCATCCCAGACAGGCCAAACAACCCCTTACAAAGTCACTCAAGCTTTGCAGCCTTCCTACTGACACATGCCCAGCAATGCCTCAATCACCAGACCATTTCAGTTGCCATCCACCAACGTGACAAGACCAGCAGAGAGCTGCCAGCAGCAGAACTCATGGAGTGTCTCTGTCAATGCGCGTGACTGCAAGTGCAACCAGCACACATTTCTGATGATAAACAGAAAGCACATCTAGCACATAGCAGAAAAACAGCCAGAAAGAAGAAAAATGGAAAGCAGGTTAGCAAAACAGTGTAGGCTGCCAGTAGCCTGTTCCTTGAGTATCTTTGCAAAGCTCTTGGGCCAGGTGAATCGTTTCAGGAAGCTCTATCTTACCAATAGGTAATACTGCCAAATTTTACAGGTTTTGTACTATCCCCACTTTGCAACCAACAACACAATCATTCAGGTTGGAAGGGATGCCTGAAGGTCAAACACTCCAAACTCACACTCTTGGCAGGGACATGTTGGAAACCCCATTAAAACAACATACAGTATGATGTACTTTGGTTCATGGCTGATCTGCACTGATAGTTCTGACTTATTATCCTGTCAAATCTAATTGTGAGGTTCTCAGTGATTCTCAGCTAGAGTACAATGAAGGTCCATTTCTTAAAAATAAAAAGCCCAAGGTACAAAACAGCTTTTGTCAAAGGAAATTAAATGTTTTATTGATGGAAATACTTCATCTGTTTCCCAACATGCAGTTTTTGCAATTTGGACAAACTGCTAGTGACCTACAAAGCAAAGATCCAGTCGTGTCAAGGTTATACACTGGGGTTTATACTGTACTTGTTTATATTATATGGTGAATCAGAATAGAGAACATAAGCTTAAAATATCAGTATGGTCTGACATAAGAAGAATCAAAACTATGCAGCATTTGCTGCATTCCTCCTTTTCAGCCCTAAACCCCTGAACCACATCTTACTGAATTCAAAGTTGAGCCCATTTTCACATGAAGAGTCCATTGAAAAGCATCTGGAAGAACACTGTCTTTTACTGAAACGAAGTCCCAGATCCAATACTCATTTATTACACTGCTGGGACAGCATCCTTTAAACACACTAATCAAAAGCAAACATGTTTTTTTTGCTTTCAAACAGACATCAAAGCAACAATGTTAGGATGAATTTTCAACTGTTTTGAATCTACAGGTTATATAGATCTGCCTTTTCCAGCAGGAGGGACTCTAGCAACACACATAACTTCACAAGTTCAACTCGGCAGTTAATCTGCTTGGCTTTAGCACATAATCAGAACTGGATTTACTACAGTGACAGCAAATAGAGCTGAAAACCTAAACTGCACTGTGTAGGGGAGTGCTTAACTCCTAGGCAAGCACAGCCTCCCTCTTTCTACACCAAATCCACATGACAACTGGAATCACCCCAAAGCCAAGCTTGACAGAAAGCCAGTCAGATGCTCAATTTTCAAATGCAGCACAGCTATCTCACAGACACCAGACACAAGGCTTCTCTCAACAAAACAGCCAAGCTGGACAGTCAACAAGCAACACTGTTCATTATGATAGCTGAGAGCAGCCAGAAGAATCCTTTTGTTTTTCCCCTTCATTCTCGGGCTTTTCTGCCACAAGGTCACATCTGCTATTTAAAATTAAATTGGGGTTTTTTTTGTGGTGGTGGCCTTTGTTTAAGAGCTTCCAAGGCATACTGTTTTGAATAACATTACTAGTGGCATATCTACTACCCATTAAGAACTTCTGGTCTATAAAGGCAAACACAAAAAACCAAGACCCACTAATGTATTGGACCACTATGATATTAAGAACCCAGCATTTCTAATTCATGTCCTTTTCTCTTTCATATGTATATATATATATGTATATGCACAAACATACACACTATCCTCTCTAGCTTTGAGTACTTTGGAGGAGGCAACTGCCTATGTATTTTCCATGCAACACCCAAACCACTTTCAGACATGTAGTAAGAAAGAAGGGTAGTACTAAGCTAATGCAGCAAAACAAACCAAAAAATCTGTATGTTTACATGCCATGTCATTTCACAGCTCTTGACACAAAACCTTGTGACAACTAATGTTTTAATCTTCATGCCCTTGAAATCCAGCTCACATTTCACATCTGCTATAATCATTATTCACCTGTTATTTCACCTTCTTCCTCCAAGTCCACAGTCTGGCAGGCAAGTTGTCTTCATCCTGCTCAAAAGGCTTGGAAATTGAATGCTGACTCTCCTACTGAAAAAAAAAATGGCAGGCACTAACTGTCAGAATTTTCTGAAACTGCTGCAAAGGGGACTGTGAGGATATGCATATTTTTCACTCTGAACTTCTGCTTTAAAATATCCCATCAGTAGTTTTGTGTGCCTCTGTTGGAGGCATTAAAGTGTTCTTGAATGGCTTTACCTTTCCCACGCTTCTCCTCTAGGTTTTCTTCAAAATTGCTCATCTGTGGGGTGGTACTAATCACTTGGCTAATCCATCTAATTTCTTATTGTTCTCACAACCAGAAATTTCCCACTAAGAGGTTCAGATTTAAAAGAGTAACAACAGTATCCTAGCAGCTCATCTATACAAATAAATTTTTGAAAGCATTTTTTACAAGAATAGGAAACCACCACGTTCTTAAATGTCATATACAACATGACTGGCAGGAAGCTGTTTCCCTCTTCTTGATTCTGTGCATTCTAGTTGTAAAAATCAACACCTATTTCCCAGTCTTCCCAAAGGAATCACCTAATTGCACTACAAATTTGATTCTGTATAAGTGGTTTAAAGAAGTTACAAGATTACACTTCCTTTATGAAACAGCTGTTCTCAAAGTGGACTGAAAGTGTAAAAGAGCAAGAGCATAAAGCCACCTAATGCTCCAAAGCAACACAGAGTTTGGGAGACTTCCTGAGAAGCCACAGGGAGATGGTCAGCAAGGCAGGAACAAAAGCCATAAAAGTAGATGGCTTATTCTCCTGAATGGCAAAACTGAGGTGCAGTCGTACACCGTGAACACATTATCACAAAGGAGACAGTAAGTAGAGAACTAATAGCAGTGAAGTACTGTACCAGCCGTAAAAGGACACAGGGCTCAGGACAGGGAACAGAGCACTTGGCTCTCTGCATATCCCAAATCAAGCCATCAAGACAAAGCTTTGTCACATATGCTCTTCACTCTGAGACATCAGCAGGAAGAGTAGGCAACAGTAGGATCTGTAAAACTTTGCTATGAACATCCCTATTTCACCAGTGAGCTCAGCTATTTGCATCTGCTGTTCCTTACCACTACAGCATCTCTTTGAAGTGGGTGTGATGGAAAAAGAGCTTGGATCTCACTAAGCCCAGAATGCTGTGCCACACTTCACTTTTTTAATAAGTGATCATTTCCTCTTTACTAGGAAGACTGTGGAGGATCAGGCACACAGCAATTTCCAAACACTCTCCTAATTACTCAATTACTCCTGAGCGATAACACAACAAGGGACCGTACAATTCAGATTATACACAGTCTCCCTGAGCACTGGCATTACAATTGCATACTAACCACCTCTACCCTTTAAAAGACAGCTGGAAATCAAGAGGGGGGAATGGCATAAGGGAATTCTACCTAATTAAAAGCATATTTTAACTATCAAATTCCTGGAAAATTTGTACTTAGGTTTCCTTATTCCTGCAGACCTGAGAGTCTATAAGAAATCAAGTTTTGAAGTTGGAGGTAGCTCTGTAAAAGAAAGGGGGTGGGGAGGAACAAATCCTAATATTGCTTAAATATGCAGAATGCTAAAGGTAAAATGCACATTAATTCATATGCACATTAATACTTCTTCATGAAGCCAAATTTAAATTCAGTGTGGCTCTAGAGGAAAAACAGCAGCATAAATGAAGCCTTTCAAAAAAGGCTACTGATTTCCCTGAAATTTGTACTATGTGTACTATATAGTGCTATGTATTGTGTACTATGTTTACTGTGTACTGTGGAGTGCTGTACACTCCATTCAACAGAGAAGTCAGTGCTGCAGAATTTGGTGCAAAAGGACAGGAGTACCATGAAAATGTTCAGCAGCTTAAAATAGTCAGCCATCTAACTAAACTTCACACTGTAGGTTCTAGGGAAATATTATCACTTTTGGTGAGACTCACAGTTGAATCTTCATTTTAAAAAGGAAGACTATATTAATAGAGTGTATTTCAGACCACAGTTACATTCAGTAACTAACTTCTTCACTTGCCACAAAGTGCTCTAATCAGATCACACCAAGGATCTTGAAAGGAGCTAATTACAGGCAGTGGGGGAGAGAGGAGACAGAAAAAAGAGGATCTCTGCACAGCATTTCATAAAACTAGTCACTCCAGGCTTGGTCATGGAACCAGTACAACAGATGTCTGGTAATCTCTTAAGTAACAGTATCTTAGGTCTGCCCACACTGTTTTCTTCTCACAGCTCCAGCAGTTTGAAAAACTACCTCATAACAACCTCTCCAAAACCTTACATGAGAAATATTAATCAAAGGTTTTTATCATATCTTGTCATACTGACTCAGGCTACTTCCTACCTTCTTACTCTTCTGGTGATTTTATGTCACACATATAGTTCTTCCTATCTTTCATATTTTAGGAAGATTTTATTAGTTAGTGTAGTGTAACTGCTAAAAAAATATTCAATGCAAATAAACCAAAGCAGTATATGATGGAAGATTTTCAGGTCAAGTATATGGAGGTTTTTCATTAAGCATCTGAAGTACCATGGAACTTAAAATAATAACTCAATGAGAATTACATTAAATACACTTCAATGAAAGTAGTAATTGACACAATTCTCTATGGCCTCTATGGTCTCTCATGTCCCAAAAGAATTTCACAGAAGTTGTGACATTATTGTGTGACAGAATAAGACAACAGAAACCAGCTCACCAGGCTTCAGGAGTCATCCAAACCAAACCAAATTACATTTTAGAATCACAGAATCATGGAATAATTTAGGTCAAAAAAGACCTATAAGATCATTGAGTCCAACCATTAAACCAGCACTGCCAAGCTCACCATGAAACTGGGTCTGTAAATGCCATGTCTACACTTCTTTTAAATACCTCCATGGTGAGTGATTCAACAGCTTCCTTGGGCAGCCTGTTACAATGCTTGACAAATCTTGCCATGCAGAAATTTTTCCCAATATCCATTCTAAACCTCCCCTGGTGGAAATTGAGGCCATTTCCTCTTGTCCTATCACTTGTTACCCAGCAGAAGAGATCAACCCCCATCTATCAATGTGGTCCCAACTGAGCCTCCTTTTCTCCCAGCTAAGCAATCCTGCCTCCTTCAGCTGCTGCTCATAGGACTTGTGTTTCAGACACTTCACCAGTTCTGTTGCCCTCCTCTGGACACAGTCCAGCACCTCAACACCCTTCTCGTGGTGAAGCGCCCAAAACAGAACACAGGATTAAAGGCGCAGTCTCACCCAGTGCTGAATAAAGAGGGACAATTGCTGGCCACACTATATGATACAAGCCAGGGTGCCACTGGCCTTCTTGGCCACCTGGGCACACACACTGGCTGATGTTTAGCTGGCTGACAACCAATACCCCCAGGTCCTTTTCCACCCAGTAGATTTCCAGCCGCTCTTCCCAAGGCTGTAGTGTTGCATAAGGTCACCATGACCCAAGAGCAGTACTTGGCTCTTTGCCTCATTAAACCTCATACAGTTGGCCTTGGCCCATCGATCCAGCCTGTAATTTCTGTAAAAACTCCATACTTCTGTTTGATATTTCCAAGCCAACAACAACAGTGTACAAAATTTGGCTGTCCCTGTTGTGAATAAGCTGTTCCAAACTTCTGTCATGGGCAAGTTCCTCCAGCAGATATCCTGTGTTTTTTTACTTCTGGATTATAAAAACATTAATGATTCTATTTAATTATTAAGAGCCTAATACTACTGGATAGTTCACCAATACGTGCACCTTCAAAGAATGGCTCCTTGGTTTTGGGTCCTCCTCACTACCTACCTACAAATGCAAATCCATTAACAGGGGCTATATTAGCTTGCTTAGAGTTGCAGAAAAGCTTTTGCAATGACTCACTGAAATTTTATTCACTAGTTCTCTCCTTATTATACAAGGGTATCTTCAGAGTTCTTAGAAACAAGATGTGTTTGGGATAGACAAGACATAAAACTGGTTCATGAATGTATCTCCACACAGAATACAGCATGAAACAAAATTATCAAGTCTGGAATTTTTAAAAAATAAAACCTGAAACTACATTAGGCAAAAGTGTTTTGGACACATATTCTTACAAGCAATACTTTTCTCAACATATTAAGGAAAGTAATGACAGGAGAGGATGTGAGGAAAGTCAAAAATTCTTTAAAAAAATAACACATTAATTGTAAAAGTTTAGTGTTGTTTTATGACTGCATCTGTGATCTGTTTCAGGATACTAGAGATATCTTAATTGCTTACTATATCTAATGAACTCTAGTTCATTAGATAATGACTAATTCTGTCAAAGACACGATTGTCAGAATGTCAAGACTTATTACTCCTGCATTTGTTGGTTTTCCCAACAGTCCTCCTCCTCAAAATTCTGTTTTAGAAACAAAAGAAAATGCATCTTTTGCACTACGTGCAAGAAATGATTATGCAGGAATACACAAAACATATACATTTCAAAGAGCCTACTCTTCTAAGGTATAAACACAAATATCTGAAATGGTTTTTTTATGTTATTGATTTCACAATCCTTTTTTGGCAAGAGTCAGTATGTGATGCCTTAATATCATGTCCAAGCTCCATGTTTTGTTAATTACGTCCTACCTAGCTCAATGCCCCCTGTAGTTTCAATTAGACATGGTATTCTTCCTCACTTCCCGTCTTGATTATTGTGCACTGTTGCTAAGCGCTACTTAACAGTTGCCACATTCACCCAAAGTTGGCTGCGTTTCAGTGGTCATTCAAAGAATTAAATACAAAACATATGGTACAGAACCGTACAAAGCAAAAAAAGCACTTTTAAAAACCACATGCTTAATATGAGGTACTACAAAACTGGTTACGCCACTGGAAGTACAATGCTTATAGTCCTATGCCCACTCCACATTTCCTAGAAACACTAAAAACTAGAGAGAAATGCATTCGGTCTTTTTTTTAAGCTTTCACTAAAGGGTTTACTAGAGTATATTTTTGACATTATATTGAGTCTAGTTTTACACTGAATAAACAGCCCAACATTCATAGTGTGACAGGTCTCAAGGTACAGACATTTTTCCCTTAAAAAATCGTTTAATTCTCTATATTGCACAGCAACTAGTTAGAGTCTCCTAAATTAGACTCCAAGTTTTTACCTTGTATCTGCAAAATACTTTGGACATGACTTGTTGAACTGCCAAATATCAATGCCAGTAGCTATGTGTTTCAAAAGACCTTGAACCAAATGTGCTTTTTTTGAATCCTAGACAAACTTTTCACACAGTCAGATCACCCCTCCTTTTATCTGTGATGTCCTCATGAGATCTTAAGAAACTTCACGTATTTTAATTATCCCAGTAAAGGCTCAGTAATCAGCTTGCCTATTACTGCTTATTTCCTTTAGTATTACATCCTGGACTTAAGAACTGCCTTACCAAAAAATCCTCACTATTTATGATTGCTACAGTATCTACAGCCAAACCCAACCAATAAAATTTCCTGGTATGTATAAATTGTTTCTTACAGCTATTTTTTTTCCTGTTAAACACCTTAGAAAATAATTTGTTGTGCACAAACACTACTAACAATAAGCAAAAACATACTATGTATTTGTTATGTGTATTTACAGATGTTGAATTAAACCTTCCGGAGTCAGAACTCAATCCTTTAAACAGGTAGGCACATACTGAGCATTATTCATGGACTTTCTGGAGTGTTTTGTTGGGAATACTTGAAAATACATGAGAAAAAGTATGTGTTCAAAATCCACCAATGTTAAAAATGACAAATAACTAAATAGTTATCAACAGCTCTGAGAATGCTCACATAATCCTTACTCCATTGCAAAGACATTTAACAAACTAAGCCTCCAGCTTCATAAGTGCTCTTGTACTCACAAGAAAATTCTACAGGATAATGTTTAAAATTAAACATTAAAATGTAAAGGTATTTTTAATCCACTAGCACATATACAGTAAGTTTTTCAATCAACATAGGACCCATCCTTGTTTCTCTTTAGAAGGCACACCCCTTAATAAAAACCAAACTTAGGTGTGCATTACAGTATTTAAAAGCACTGCAAGCCTTAGCTGTCTCAGAAACTACATGTGTAACTATACCTGCAACTGAAACATGCACCTATTTGCTCCACCTCTCAAACAACAGTACTAAATGTAAAAATAAATTAAATAAAATAAAGTTTCAGTAATTCCTAGTCAGGAAATGAGACAGCACTTTCTTCTCGGCATCCTTTTTATTTCCATCTTTTAAAAAGCTCTTTGTAACAAGGTATCAATGAAGTATGAAGAATATGAAGTATTATTTCAATAATGCTTATAATATCATTCAGTGGAAAAGTCTAAAGAGGCACCAGTTAAAAGAAAGGCAAATGGAATAATGCAAAATGTCCTATCTTCAGTGTATTCGAGGCAAACATGCTGACAAGCAGCATACATGGGAAATATTTTATCAGGGGGTAACTGAAAGAGTCTCCCGCACTTCAAACACAACTAACATTGATAATTCCTAAATTTCAGAATATGGATAAATATTTGCAGGCTTGAGGCCTAAATAAATAGCAGCGCTTGTTTTCATCTTTCGGAGATTTCGGGGAGCGCTGGGAGGGAAGGGCCGGACCCCGGCAGTAACTAAAGGCCCCTGTGTACATCTGTCAGCTGCCGCGGGGACCCTCCGCCGGCTTCATCCCAGCCGCTTTTTCCCCGTTCTACCTTTACTTCCCAAGGGCAAAGCAGCCGTGTCGATCAGCTGCCCCCGCGGTGGAAGCATCACGGACAGGCTGCCGGTGACACGGGGGCCGCCGCGTCTCCCGGGGACACGGACGCTCCTCCGCCACAGCGACAGCCCCTCATCCCGGCGAAGGGGGCCGGGCGCCCTGTCCTCCCCTCCCTCCTCAAACCCGGCCTGCACATGTCCAGAAGTGCCCCCACACACCCCCCGTCCCGCGGGCCACCCACGGCCGGCGCTCCCCGCCCCGGGCGAAGCCTCCCGCGGGCGCGGAGCGTG
>VZTN01006387.1:157669-217035 GCA_013400515.1 Erpornis zantholeuca
AGGATATATTATTTTTAAAAAAGGAATTTTGCCAAGGCTACTTAGCTAATTATATGTAATAAAAAGGAATACTATATATTGTTTAAATGTTTTCAAAGTGCAAGACCATATGAAAAGCAAACTCAACAGAATGGAAAAGGTATTCATAATACTGACTCTTCTATAAAATACTTTGTTTTACTCTGGATTTTTCACCATGGATTGCTCCTTAAGAGACACTACTGAAACTTAGATCCATTACCCCTAACTGAGACGTCTCCATTGCCAAACACATAATCTAATCAAATTATTTTATAGCCTAGAGTGAAATAATCCTTTTAAACAAGGCTTATGTACAGAGGAGGCAGTCTTCCCTAACTTTTAGAGGTATAAAACTTGAGATCTAATCTCTCTGTATTTATAGACAGTGAAAATGACTAGGCAGTTTCATCCTATTCTTAAATGAACACCTTCAAAAGGCAATCCCTCTTCTCTTGTTCTCATTGACGTTTGGGGGAGTTTGGAGACCTAGGTTAGACTACACACCTATATACCACCAACACTGGGTGAATGTGGACTGTCTCCTTGTGGTCACCTGATCATTTACCACTGGGATACAAAAAATTCTCCCTGTTGTTCACCATTTGACTTGCACAACAGAACCACTCAAAGGCTGGCTGTGAGTCCCCTGGCTAATTAGTCATATACAGCAAAAAGATAAATTGCAGTTACATGTAAGCATTTACATTTAGAGCTTACAGAGGTGGGTTTCATGGCACTGACATGGTTTGAAGAGTAGAGCTCAGTTAGTTTTTTAAATTCCAAATTTGCAAGGTTTCCTGTAGTTGTTATCAGTTAAGAGAAGTGACTCTCCTCCAAGTTGCTATAGAATAATAGAATAGTTTGGGTTGGAAAGGACATTAAAGATCATCTAGTTCTAACACCCTGGGCAGGGACAACTTCCACTAGACCAGATCGCTCAGAGCTCCATCCAACTTGGCCTGGTTAGTGTTGGTTGATATTTATTGGGATATTTATTCTGAATCCAGCTGGGAAATCATAATTAGTTCTTGTGCTACTTTTTTTTTTGCTGCCGTTTTCTTAAATAGATATTTGGACTGCATAAGAGGTGCTGCTTATGTATGTTAACAACAGCAGTGAAAATGGCCCTGAATCCAGGCAGGAGTCAAGACATGGAAATTGGTAATGTTACAGGTGAAAACAGTCATCTCGCAGTTACAGCACCCATGTCTTTAGTGGAATGTCACCCATGGCCTAAGTTAATATTTGTAGTGCAAGGAATTTTTAGTGTTTTTCACTACCTAGAATCTATGTGGGTTTATCTGTTTAGGGTACCAAATTTTCATCTCGATTTGTGACTTTGTTTTGTTTTTGCCAAAAAGTCACAGATGTGTTTGAGCTTTTGGGGTTCTTACAAATGGAAAATACTTTTAAGGTGAGGTGTGTAAGACTGCACAAGTCCTAACCATTCTCAGGTATTTCACTGTTCCCTTTACATGAAAAAAAAATCCTACTTAAAGCAGCTTATGGTAAAATATATGGGCTTGTGTAGCTGTCAGAAGTAACAGTAACTCACTCCTCTTTCAGTTTTCCTACTGGGTCCACATACATCATGGTAGACCAGACTTTATGCTAATGAAAACCTTGGCTGGTAAAGGAACTTGGTCCAGCATTCACGGTATCTTAACTGGCTCAAATGCTGTCTTAGTTTTGTGGAGGCAAACATCTAAGCTTACACAGATATTTACTCCCATATTTATAAAATCTCCATCTTCACTGGAAGAATTTACAGAGATATGTGAATGCAGAGAGGGCTTGGCTCAATTCTTTTGAAGCACAGAAAGAAAAATGGGTGTGTGCCATGGGGTGTGACCTGCCAGCAGCTGGGTTTTCCACAGTGAAGGTTTCCCACAGAGCTTCAGAAACATGCCTGATACCCACCATCCCTCTCTTGGGCAGCTTCCAGGGTCTTGACATTGAGGTGTCTTAACCTGCACTCTGCAGGTGTGCAGACACAGAATACTTTTGTTACTCATCTCCCAGCTGTTTATCCTGTTTCTCAAACAAAAGAGAAAAGGAAAACAAGTCAAGTTAAATGCTGCAGTATCTATATGGCTACATATCTCGCTGCAAAAAAAAACTTTGTATGTGAATTATATATATATATAAATATACATATGAATACTTTTGTCCAGCTGCCCATCTTCTTTTTCCTTCTCTTTCTCTGTGTGTAAATTTCATGGGAGATTAATTAAGGTTAATGTCTCACAAAGCTACTTGATTTAATACTGAGTTAGATTCATCTTTGTCTCAAGGAAATCAGTTGTTCCGTCAAATTAGTGTCACTTTCTGTTTTTTACTATATTATCATCCCTCAAGCACATGGTACTACAAAATGCACAGTGAGTTAGTTACCTTTGCTAACAACTTGCTGTACAGCTTTTGGATTTCTGTGGGTCTTCTCATGGCATCAGTGAAAGGGAATTGGTGGAGAGTCCCTACTAGCATTTTGAAAGCAGTCTGGGATGGGATTGGTATGTGGGTTTGGCCCACACATTTGAATGTGGCCAGCAGGGAAGGCTGCTGCACTAACTCCCTGCATGGCTTTGCCCTGGAGTCCACAACAGCCAGTCTATGGCCCTCAGTCCCAGCTCAGACATGTTTGGATCCGCATGACTGCAGTGTGTACTTTCAGGCCATGTTTTATTTACATATTGCTTTTTTGTACTGGTTTCTTGGTACCTCCTGACAGAGAAACAGACAGGATTGTGATTGCTGTCTGTAGGGAAGGAAACCTGCCTGCTTGCTCTGCTCGTTAGAAACAGTTCCAAAAACAGCTGATGTCCAGTCAGCCAAAAACAGCAAGAAAATCTTGAGGGCTATAAAACATGAACTTACTAATGCTGTGGTTTAATCTCTATTCATTTCCCTTATTATGTGTTTATTGTATAGAATGGCTTGTGTTCCAGCTGCTCCAGAGAAAGGGCAGATCCAGGTTATGCAAAACAAATTCCTCTGGGTTTTCCAGTTTGTTTAAAAGAGTTATTGTTCATGTGAATTAACAAAAAGCCATTTAAGTGTCTTAGTATGTTCACTCATGACATTTAGCAATGTATGAATTTGTATGGTACTCCCACCCTCCTTTGCTTTCTGGTTGGTTAGTTGATTGTGCATTTGTTTTTGTCTTGTTTGGTTTTGGGGTTTATTTGTTTGAGTGTTTGTTTTATTGTCCCTAGCCTGCAAGGAAGGTTTTTCCTCATAAATAAGTTCAGTTTTATGTAATGTTTGGTAGTTGAAAGTCCGAAGATTCCTCTTGGGTTTCGACTACCCCAAATTAAAATAAGGCATTTTGTTGTTTGTCTCAGCAGGACCCCCCTCAAGAGACCGCCTGAGAGTAACACTTTTCCTAAGGTACCAAATGAGCTGTGTGATGTCTTACAGATGGTGGCTCCAGCTGTGGTGGGAACTTTTAGTGTTGCCAGACACTATTACTCTTGGTGCTTGGGTGCTGTCTACATCTGTTACAATCACCAGCACTAGGAACATGAACATTATGCAAAAGTAAACTTGAAAATCATGAGACTTTGAACTTTTCAATTCCAATTTAAGTTGAGGGTAGGAGAAAAAGCAGATCACTTGTGAGGTGACGACTCAGAAGGAGTCCAGTGCTGTCAGCAACTCAGAGCTGAAAACAGACAGATTGGGAATACTTAATAAGATCCTCAAGAGATGCAACTAGCGAGGGAACCAGAAATCACTAAAACTGGCATGAGAAGATGGGCTCGAAATGGAGGCAGGTAAACACAGTGATCATTAAAGTATTGGTCGAAACAGAATCTGCTTTGACTTTATCAAACACTTTGGTCAACTACCTGGTCGTTTAACTGCCCGCTGACTGGGAGAACAATGTTGCTACTCAAATCTTATCTGGTTTCACTGGAGACGAGTTGCTGAGCAACCAGTAAGACCAAAAGCAAGCTGAAGAACGTAAATGCCACCTCCCTGCGTTTGTCCTTCATCGCATCACCATCAAGCATACTGCCCTCCCCTGTAAACACCAGTTGACACTTACTTGCCTATCAGGGAACAAGAATGGAAATTCCATCACAACATTAGGGGAGAAAAAAATCCTTTCAAGCACTGGTTGCCCAGAGGGACTGAGGAATCTCCTACCTTGGCATATTTACAACTGACTGGAAAAGACACAGAGTAGCATGTGTTAAATTGGCCCTCTCCTGAGCAGGGGGTTGGAGCAGGTGCTCTCCAGTTGTCTCCTTTTTCTATGGTCAGTAAACAACTGCATAGTGACTCAGTAAAAAAGAATGGGCACTTTCAGGTACTTTTAACTTCTAGTTGCGTGCACTGTGGTGCTGTAACTAAAATGAAAAGAAATAACACAGTGGTGAGGTGTTAAGATGCAGGTAACTTGCATATACATAAATCCTCACACAGGGACACAGGCAAGTGTTGACATTGGCTGCTCTGCGCAAAAGCAGTCCAACAGCAAAATATGAGGGCAGAGGAAAGGGTGCTTGAGGTTGAGGAAACCCTTGCAAAAAGAATGATGGCAGACTTGAAAGTGCTGGGATAATGGTTTTACTAAAAGATCTTAGTAGTTGTTTCCAACCTTAACGATTCTATGATTTAATTTGCTATTGTCAGAAGTCCATTACATTTATCCTCAGAAGTGTAGAAGTTTTTCCTTATACATATATATCAGGTTTCAGGTAAGTATCCTATGGGACATAATTTTGTTGCTGGTCACAGGTAGAAGCTGGAAACCTTGACCTCAAAGGTATTTACTTCCATCTAGGAGAAAAAATTCAGTTGTATTGAACAGTTTCAGTTCCAGGAAAGTTATACTTGATAACAACTAGAAATCAATCTTTTAGATAGAAAAAGCTTTGCTTTCACAAATTTCAGCATTCTGTTTGCTGCATTAAACCATTTTCTTGTCTATAAGAGAAGTCCCTGGACCATTAGGAGCTCCTTAATGTGTGCTTTGGGTCTAATACAGAAAAATGACACTGACCTCTCCCCCCATTAATGTGACAACATCCTCCCAGACCCAAGTATAGCAGAACTAGACCAAACATTTCAGCATAATGGCAAGATTAGTGGAAAATCTCAAAATCTTCCTTAGCCCAACTCAAGAACTCCCTTGCCTGTACATCTAAAGGTTTCCTCACCCCTCTAGGTCCTCTCTCAGTGGGACATTCTGTTCAATTGCTGTGTCTCTCTTTTGTGAGTCTTTTCTTGAGCCACTGCTTCAAAGTATAGTTTCCCATCTTAATTTTGTGGCCTTCATTCTCTATTCTTAGATATACAGATTCATGTTTACCTGTAATAAGGTAGTATATTATACGCTTGTGTTTTGTTTACCATCTGATTACATCAGTGGCCTATTTTTGTTTCTATTCCTCTGGTCTGTTGCCATATGATGAGTTTATGGTTTTTTCTGTACCACAGATCAAATGGAAATTAGCCAGGAGACAGTCTAGGTGGAGCTTCACTAGTTAACACCCCTGAACAATAAATGATACTGGACAGCAATTGTTTAGCAGTAAGACTACTGACAGAGTTAACCACTGGATGGTGAACTGATATATTGATATGCTATAACCTCTCCATCAAAGAGCTGCACAAATCTAAAGCGTCATCATCTAGCAATTTTATATGAAAATAAGTCTTACTCTTCTGAGAAAGGTAACAGGTTATCTCAGCAAAATCTCCTTTCTGTAAATCCATGTCACTTAGCATAAATAACGTACTTCCTTTTATCTTGGTATTTATTAACCCAGTCATTTTGGGCAGCACACATTTCAGGCTGTGGACTTCCATCAGGCCCACAGCCAGAAGAATCCAGGCAATGTCAGGGCTGGACAGAAGTTCACTGTCTGAATTGCCTGGGTTGTTCTGTGTATCTTTCAAAATACTGTTTCACCATGAACTCTTTTTCGACCCTCTGGAGATCCCCTGGACTTCCAGGTCTTCTAAAAGTGAGTTTTAATGACAAGCTTCTGCCAGATTTAGGAAGTGCTGACACATTTTCTGATGTTATGATGACTGCTATCAGTGGCTGTTTTTCTCAGCCTTTTGACATACCTACTCTTCCTCCACAGCAGTGACGCCACTTACTTTTTCTCCCAAATTCAGAACGGAGGTATTCATTGAAATTCCCAAAATAGATTGCAAACCTTTGTTCAGTTTATATTGTGCATAGGCAAAAATGCCAGGCAAACCTGAGTCAAAACTGAGGCAGAGTCTTAATGAATCCCTTCGAAGTGTTTCCTACTGGAGCACAGTTATGTTTATTGAAGCTTCAGCCTTCCTGCATCACTCGTACTGCTTTTATACCATCCCCATATAGCAATTAATACATTATTAAAATCCCTTTGTTACTAGAGAAACCTTCTTCTGAAATGTTTATTATCTGTATTTCTGCTGCTCTTCATCTCTGCGTCCCTGCCCTTTTATGGTGCTACATGGCAGCCGCCTCTCCTGGCTGCGTGCTGCCTGTCACTCTGTCCTTCCCGTGGAAATCCCGACAAACCCTCCAGTGTCGGCACCCCCCCAGTGCGGGAGGCACATTAGAACGTGCTTGCAGCGCTGCGAGGGGGGACTCTCGGGAGCCGGGAGAATCCATCGGCGGTGGCCCGGGCTCTCGGGAAGAAAAGGGACAGGGCCACCGAGGTTCGCTGCCGTACGCAAGTAGCGCCACGGACGTCATCCTCCCACGGAGCCTTCCCTCTTCGCCTAAAACATTTTAGTATATATTTATAATTTTCACAGCTTCCCACAAGCGCCAGGGCCTCGCGAGCAAACACACGCATCCCCTCAGGCCGCGGGGCCGGGCCCGCGCTGCCGCAGTGCCGCCCAGCGGCCCGGAGAGCGCGGGGAGCNGGGATGAGGGGTCCGTGGCGCTCACCGGAGTGAGTTTCGTTCCCCTGGACATTCTGGTTGTTCTCTCCCCTCCTCGGGAGCGGGGGCTGCGGGAGCGAGAGCCAGAAGAGAGCTCTGCGCTGGGGGTGGGGTGCGTGTTTCCTGGGCTGAGCCCTTCCCTTGGCGACCCAGCTGCCTTCCACTCCCTGCATTTTACACCTGTGCATTTATTATCTTTTCCTTGAATTATACATCCCTGTTCCGGGGCAGTATTGTAAAAATTAAGCAGTTCTTATTTTCTCCTCTACTACACAGATAAGTAACGATTTTCCTTTCTATTGAGACCTTGCATTTTTTTTTTCCTTCCCTGTCTGGCCCAGCCCTGGAGACAGTAAAATGTCTGTGGGCGATGGTCCACAGGTGAAATCTCTGCCCTGCTAGAGAATGTGACAGTGATCCATGTAATTTCTAATCAGTTTAAGTACCTTGTTACTCAAGTCAAACTACGCCACAATGCACCAACAGCATTGTGGCCTGAGATGATGCCTGAGAAGACACAGAGAATCTGACTGTGGAAAGAGCCTGTGCATGTCTGGGGGAGTATCTCTTTTTCTGGGATCTCTCCAAAGGATACAACACTGCTATGTCAAGCTACAGCTCATATTTATAGGTGCCGGTACACTAAATAAGGCCAGTTCATGGGAGAAATGCAGATTTAGTCTAACTTCTCTTCACCAAACATCTGTCTGAAATAAAGTGTTCTTGACGGTAGATGAGGGTGTGTGAGCACACCCAATTCAGGATAGGGTGGAACCAGGATGTTGCCCGACTGAAAATGCGAAGCTGCCACTTGGCAAAGCACACAACCCCTGGAGACATGCCCAGAAAACCGGAGCACCCCACAAAAGAAATAAAGAAAACAAACAAAAAAATGCAAACAGAAGAGAGCTCTCAAACAGGCTTCTTTATTTGGGCCAGAGGCCGGTAATTATTTTTTTTTTTTATTTTGACATTCTCCTGTAAACAACACCCAAGGAAAGAGAGGGCACTGCCCATCTACCCATCTACCCTTGGGCTGCACCCCCTAGGACAGTCCCTCACAATACTTTAACCCTTTCCATTTTTTCCTGATAAAAGAGCATTAAGGATCAAAGTTTCAGCCCTCAGGTTCCCATCATACACACTTTTTTTGGATAAGCTGGTCACCTCAGAAACCAGCAGCACCCTATTTCATCGAGTCATCTGTTTCTGTCACTAGATTTCTTGTAGTCATGCTTCAAAGCTCTGTCCCTGCACTGCTCCAGTTCTCTTTGGTGTCTACCCTGTGACATTCACATAGAAATTGCATTGTAAAATTTATCTTGATGTATGCTGACAACCTGGGACCAGGCTGGATTTTGTCAGTCAGGGCAGGGAAATACAAACGGTGCATGTGACTTGTATGCCTCTTTACAGATGGAAACCCACATCTATCTCTGTGATCATATTGAGTTTCTTCACCTTTTTTAGCATATGAGGATAGAGGCAAAGGGTGACTGCAAAAGAAGAGGTTAAAAGAATGTGCAAGATATCTGAGGCAAATTATGGAAATGGCTGCAATACAGCCAACTTGAATCTCCAAGGACACCATGACAGGCAACAGCAACCTGGATATGAAAAAACAACAAGAAGCTGAGGACTGGCCAACAGCATTTGTTCTGACATCATCAAGACACCTGCACAGAGTTAAGATTGTTTCAAACAGAATTCAGCTAAAAGCATGACTTTTTTTCCCCCAAATATTTACAGTATGCAACTACCAACTTCTGATCTGATACTGGAAGTCCTAAAGCCAAATTTACTGTGTCCCTACACTACAGCTCCTTAAAATATCTTCCATTTTTTTCTTTGCATATTTCTCATCTGACTGGTGGTCTGGCACTATTTAGGTTATAAAATTCAAAATAGCCATTGCCTGAGGTAACTAGATTTTCAGGGACGTGTTTCGTGTAGGATCCATCTGCTGTGTTCGAGCACAACAGTCGGCATTGAGTCACTTGCTTGCACCAGCTTGGGTCATTCCTGAGTGTAATTTTGGCAAAATATTTAAGCTGCTTTTTAGAAACAAAATATGAAAATGAAAATACGGAAAACTTGAAAAGTAAAAATAAGAAAAAAGGATGAAGGCTTTTTTTTTTCTCTTCTCTTTTATCAGGAGAACTTTTTCAATAACAGATACACAATGAATAATTAACCTTTACATTACACTATTCAATCTCTAATTATAAAGAAATTTGATGAAATTTCTTTATATGCAGAAATTTATTTTTCATCAAAGAAATTTATATTTAAATGAACCCTTAATTATTATTTATAACAGCTTATATACAGCAGACTTTTTTTTTTATATAAAAGAGACTTTTGGTGAAAGAGTTCTGCTTGTTCTGATCAACTCATGGAAATCTTTGTTACATTGGAGAAGGCTCCCTTTTGTTTTGTCAATGCCAACATCAGAAGCTACTGTAAGTTGTGCCTACAGGGTGTTCCTTCCTGGTATACACTTCCAGACCACCAAGTTTTTTTTACTTCAAATCCTTACATCTGGTTTTGGTTTATTGGGGGTTCTTTTCCTAGAAATAATGCATGCTCAGTGTTGTTAAAGTTAAAATGCCATTAAAAAATTTTAATGTGATTTATTAAGGCAACACAATTCCTGACAAGTGAGGAGCTGTGGAGATTTCAGAGGGTGCTACTGAACTGCATGGATGGCTCATGACTAAAGATTCATTGGTGTCCTGTCTATCCACTGATCGCATTCTCAGTTACAGCTCAGAGCAGCTCATTTCTCAAGGAGGAGTCTACATCATCATTGCAGTGTGCCATCTTTGCAGTGTGTCTATTCCATAGTCAATGGGACAAAAAAAAGCTCTAACTAGAAAGTGGTTGTAACGTTTCATAATGTCTAATGCATAATAGTAGATCTCTTAAGTGTCAAGCTAGTTCAGTTAGGAGACATTTAAGCTTCAGGACTTGGTCTCAGGTCCTAGTTGTTGACACTAGCAAATGCTTTGAAGGTAGGGAGAGGAGTGCCTTATTGTTATAATTGCTGTCCTTTGGCTGAAATACTTAAACAAATTGCATTTTATTCCGCTGAGAGCTGTTTATCCCAATGTAAATGTAGATACAAACAAACAGAAGATAGCTGGTGTTTTCAAAGCCTGAACATCTATCCTAGCTTCTCCAGTTTGGTTGGCAAACTAGAGGCCAAGTCTTTCCAGTGCCAAACTATCATTACCCTGTTGGAAGCCACTTGGGAAATCAGTAGGGTTTTTTAACCCCATTCCCATACTTGAAAAGTAGTGAGGAAAAAGAATCATCTACTCTGTGACTTCCCAGGAGGATGGCAAATGCCTCCTATATAAATGTGAGTGGAGCCACAGCAAACTTTGAAATCAGCAAACATGAGCTACAACGGGTAGGTTAAGTAAAGATGGAGTTTTACTCCAAGGGATTTTTTCTGTGAGATGGCCAATGCTCAAAGGTGTGAATTTAGGCTGGGGGGAGTTCTTCCTTTTGCTAAACACACCTTAATGACAAGGACCTAGTACTTGGGATTGGGTTTTTCAGTGTTTCAGTGTTATCTGTATACTTGTATAAAATGTAACATCTAAAAATCACCTAACATGCTAGCTCATGGAAGTCTAGCTGTCTAATAGAAAACAATCACGAAACAAGGATCTATACTATTCATATTAAGTTTTCAAGAGAGTCAGGTCGTGCTCCTGTAACATGACTTTTTTCCCCTTTAAACTGGAGACTTTCAGCAATATTATTAGGGAAGGGCTTTGGAGCTCTCACCACTGAAGGCAATGTCATGAAAAGCTTGTACACTGCCATGGCTGATAGCCTCCTGCTGCTGAAAGGTGTTTGTAGCTCCTGGCAGTCTCCTGATGACAGCAGCTGTCTAGTGACAGATGTCATTTAGCAAAATCTACTCCTGCTCCAGTGATAGGTACCAAGAAAATGCACAGCTGAACTCCCCTTATAGTTTCTCTTCCCTTATTAATGTTGTCATACAGCTCTGAAATCCCTATTGCTACATATTTTTTTCAGTCCGTGTTTTCTTGAAGAAAAAGCTTGCCTTTTCATTTATAAGGTAACTCTTTTCAACCATAATAACCTGTCTTGTGCTGGAAAAGAGCAGAGGTTTTTTTTTTTCTGGCTGGCCCTAAGTGACCCCTTGTTCCCACTGCTTTTGAAATTACTGGAGTTTGCTTAGCCCAAAAAATTACAGCTATAGGAAAAGTTATGCTTCACTGATCTATTTTAAAAAGGAACACCAGATTTTAAAAATAGAATCCCCCTATTTTTTTTTTCCTAACTGTGGCATCTCCAGCCCAAGTATGTTGATGTAATTTCCAAAGAACTAAGAAATGTCTTAGGTCACAATTAAGTCAGGTCAGCCAAATCCAGGATCAGTGAAAAAATGAGTTGTTCATCTGATCTGGAATGAGATTTTTCTTCCCATCATTCTTAGTTATAAAGATATCTTTTGTGTGGTTGAAGCTAAATTTAAGCCCAGGCTGAGTGTATTTGTGTACTATCTATGCATATTTCATGCATCAGCAGCACACTGCATCAGTAGTCTGCACGTACAATTAGGACTTCATGATCTTTGAAGTCAGCTAATAGAAAGATTTATATATTTGTAGCAAAAAAGCACCTAGGAAGTAATAGGAATAGGTGTTTCTTAGAGCAACAGTCTGGTTCTCCTTTTACTTGTTTTGGTTTGGGTCCATTATCTTCAGAGGAGTTAGTCCTTTCCTTGATTTGAGTACCAGAAGAAGAGAAGAAAATCCATCCCTGAATGCATGCCTAAGGAGCTCCGTCGTTATAGAGCTTGCCTGGGTTTCAGACCACAGCCCTGCGGAGGGGAGAGCACCGAGAGAGCAGACCCTGCCACAGGAGTTAAGCTATGCAGGGCTTCTTCTGACCAGTGACTCACAGCAGCTCCTGAAAGACTGGGACTGAGCCCGGCTCTGGTGACCGATGCCGAAGGGGTGGACCTGACCCTGACGTGCAGCTCCCGAGGGGCCAGATTGCCGGGGGATTCCTGCCTGCTCGCTGGCGATGCTCCACTGGGCAGGCGGGAGGAGGTCACGCCTGGGTGCAGGAGTGAAAGTCACGTTCAGAGAAGTGTGGACTGAATGAAGGACGCGGTAAGGTGAGGACATACTTACTTAATACATGCACTACTATTTTGCAAAGAACCGTCTTAAGGCTGTTTCTTTGTCAAAGCATTCAGCTACTGTAATAGGATTTAAATGTATAATGAGTTGAACTTTAACAGATCTATAGTAGCAATTAACTAGCAAAGGAAAGTCCATGTCTAGCTATTTCCTGCTGCTACAATGTTTTGATAACAATGATACACAAAGACTTGTTTTGTTTAGCATGCGCCATATTATTGCATTTTAGACAAAGTCTTGATTCTCTTAGTCCAAGACAAAGTCTCAATTGTCTCCATTTGAGACAAATTCTCAGGACAAAAAATACATATTTGACATGCCCCAAACTACAGAGGAGTAAGGAATCAGATTAGCATCAACTTCTGCTTCTAGCTACAATAAAAACAAAGATAAGGCAAATATGTATTTTTTAACTGGAGGGACACATTTAGGAAAGGTTTTGTACCTCATCATTCCCTAATTATGAAATCAGAAAAATGAAAATATTCTTCCCATTCTCTGCACACACACCCTACCCCAGGCAGACCTGTTCTTACTGTGCTGAGATTTGTTTTCCTGTAGAGTTTCCCTTCGAGACCTCACAGGCATGGAGAGCAGTTTTGTTTACCACCCCCGGGGGCGAACCTCGTTAACTAATGTTTACTTTTGTGTTTTCAGCCTTCAGCAATGAGGCAGGTTGGTGGATAGTGAAGATGGTGGTGGTGGGGAGAATGGTAAGGAAAATTCAGGAGCTGGTTTTACATCTTTCAGTTGTGCAAGTTCATAGGCAAAATGGCTATCAGCCTTTCAGTTATACCAAAAGAAGAAACCCCAGCCCTTGGCAATGGTGACCCTTCTGCCTTGGTTTTGATTTGTTTGGTTCTTTTCAGGATGGTGAGTAACAAACACAGCCAGCCTTGTGACGTTTTGCAAGTTATAAATGCTGTACAAAATTCTAGTTTTAACACTAGAAAATGTTTTGTCCTCTTGTTCAGAGTGACTCCAGATGCTGATGTACTTAGTTACACAGCACAAGTAACCCAACTGGAATGAAAAAGCAAGGTAATTGAGTTTATAGTCATCTGTCAATATTCCTAAGGGACAGACTGTTCAGCCTGCCAAGTTTGCTCTGCTTATGCATGCAGAGCGTGAACTTAAACCAACCGGAGATTCCCACAGTAGATTCTCCCTGGTGAATAGGGGTTCTCTTCTGCTGTAATGTGGTGGAGATGGTGTAATTCCTTCTACCATTACCATTCCCCTATGTCTCACAATATCGGGAGATGGGCTGAATGTTTGGCAGGAAAAGAAAGAAAAAAATAATGGTATAACTGAGTTTTTTTTCATCAAACATTCACCTGAACCAAGTCCCATTATCAGAGGAGGCTTCTCCCTAGGCTTTTCTCTGCTTCTCACTATTATAATATCTGGAAGATTCACATTTATTTCTTCATCTTTCTATCCTAGTGAAGTGAAAGATTGTCATCCCCTTATGTGAAACAGAACATGGGGATCAAAGCAAAAAGTTCCTTTTAACTTTGTGGGAGCAGTCTGGGACATTTGTGAGCAAACATTTGAAGTCATAGAATCATAGAATATGCTGAATTGAAAGGGACCCACAAGGACATCAAGTCCAACTCCTGGTTCTGCACAGGGCAAGCCCAAGAATCACACCATGTACCTTAGACTGTTGTCCAAATGCTTCTTAAACTTTGGCAGTCTTGGTGTGACCACTTCCATGAGGAGCCTGTTCCAGTGCTCAACCACCCTCTGGGTAAGGAACCTTTTTCCAATATCCAACCTAAAACTCCCTTGACACAGTTTCATGCCATTCCCTTGGGTCCTCTCACTGATCATGAGAGAGAACAGATTGGTGCTTGCCACTCCACTTCCCCTCATGAGGATGTTGAAGCCTGTGATGAGGTCTCCCCTCAGTCTCTTCTTCTCCATGCAGAACAAACCAAGTGACCTCAGTCACTCCTCATATGGTTCCCAGAAATGCCCCCAGCACTCGAGGTGAGGCCCCCTCAGTGCAGAGCACAGCAGGACAATCCACTCTCTTGCCCGGCTGGCAATGCTGTGCCTGATGCCCTCAGGACATGGTTGGCCTTCCTGGCTGCCAGGGCACTGCTAACTCAGATTCAACTTGCCATCACCCAGGTCCCTTTCCTCAGCACTGCTTTCCAGCCTCTCATTCCCCCAGTTTTCAAGTAACTTGCCTGTTTTTACTTTACGTGGCTTTGTATTTGACTAACTGTCATCCCTTATTTAAGATAGTTCCATAGGGGATCCCCACGTAGCTAGACCATACAAACAACAGCAGCCTTCATCCCAAACACAGGAGCAAGTCAATGCCTGTAGCAGAGCAGACATACAAGACACACGTGAGTGAATAGCCAACTATGGCCAGCATTCAGTGCATGCTGGAAATACATGAAAGAAAAATCAGAAAGATGGGAGAATCTGTGAAACAAAGGAATAAAAGATCATTCAATCCTGTGGTCTGAGAAGAAACCAGGGAATGTGTCTCTGAGGAAGATTGAAATGAAGAGCCTCTTTAGCTGAGCTCTGTGTGGCAGGAGCTGGTAAAGACAAAGGAACTACCTTCTGGTGTTTGGCTTTTGCATCATCTGAGGAAATAGTCTCATAACCAACTCAAGGGAAAAGTGGCTCCACCACAAATTTCTTCACACAGTATAAATAACCCTCAGCACATTGGCTGCAATACCAGGTTAAGGCACAAGTGCACAGACAAAAGCATCTGGCTCACAATTGGAAAGGCAGGCCCCAGCAGCAGCTGCCAGTGCGCAGTAGGTTTGCTGATATGTGGGTTCGATCCACTGTGTGCACACTATATAACTCACGTTGACAGGTGCAGTAGATCTTTATATGTTAGATTTAATAGTGGGAGGACTCAAAAAGCACACGTATGGGAAGCCAGGATGGTTCAACACTGGAAATCAGAGTTACTTTCACACATTTGCCATGACCAGGGCTGTTTAGCTGGGCTCCCCCTCCTGAGCTTTCCTGTTTTGTTGCCTTCAAGGATCCCACTGACAAATCTAGCCTGGGCAGTGGCAAGCTGTAGTTTCCCTTATGGTCCACTGTGAGAACCTGGGCTTTCACTATGGGTGGTGGTGTCTGTGATAAGTAGGTAAACTTGCAGATAGGCAGAAACCAGTCCTGAGGAACCACCCCTCAATCCATGTCACCAAGAGTAAGCAGAACTTGTTAACTCGAGTCTCCTGGTCTCTCCTGCAAAGAAGACAGGCAAGACTGAAAAGAACTGTGGGCAAGCGGGAAGGGGCCAGACACCCAAAGGAACCCAAGTCTGAGTGCCAGCAGTTGAGACCCCGAGACTTTCTGAGCTCAGGCAGCTACTGGTCTAGTTGCTGAGCCTCTTTATTCTGTGCTTCTCCATGAATGAGGGGCACTTCTGCTGATACCAGCACATCTCAGACCACAATTAGAGACCTCCCTCTTCATATCCGTAGAGATCCTCTGTTTGTATCTCGGAGCAGTGACAGGGTGGTGGCAAGAGGAGGATCATCTCCAGTTGTGCATAAGCATGCTGTACAGTGGCACCTGGAAGTAAATAGCAGAGTGCCCTAGTCAGTGTGGGGTGTGTGTATGAAGAATGTCAGACCATGCAGTGGCATCTCCCTGGGTGTAAGGGGCTTTGGGCAGGGTAACTGGATCATGTAGTAAAAAGCAGATTTCCAAGGGTCCTGGGTATACTCTGTGGGGTTCGGTGTGCCCTTCCTGGTCTGACAGCCGTTGCAGCTGAGGGATTTGCTGTTACTCCCACGCCTCGGGCAGCCGTAGCCTCCAGTGAGAAACAGGGAAATGGGAGAGGCAAATGAGTGAGAATGGGGTAAACAGTATTTTGCTCAAACTGAAGTGGGGAATGTCCTTGCTCAGCAGTTGTTCTCAGCTACCCCGGTGTCCCTGGGCAAGCTTCCTTCAGAAAAACAGAAACTGATGGAGGCCAACATTTTCTGCAAGAGAGCGCAAAGCAGAGACCAGGATGGGGGAGCAAAAAAATTCACCCCTTTTCAGGCTATGTTCCTCAGATTTTGTTGCTCATCCTCAGTTCAGCCCAAGGTAATAATCACGAATGGCATTTTCCTCACTTTGTATAGTGTAAGAGAAACCTGGGTTTCAAGCCTTTGGTGATTCCTCAGAGTGTGGATACACACTCTCCCAAAACAAGGGTTCTTCCTTCTTGGGAAAGCAAAGCCAGCAGTCCAAATTGGAGTTAGAGAAGCAAATATATTTACATAAAATATATAACACATTATAATAATAAGATAAAGAATGAATTAAATTTATGATTAGGTAATAACATATGTATAGATACAGTAATAAAATATTAACTATTTATGCAAACCAAAATTCCTAACCTCTCAGAGGCAAATATTCAGTGCATGGAGAATGTCTCTTGAGTGCCCAGCAGCACTGACACCAAGCAGCAGCTCCATACTTTCCCCAGGAAGGTGTAAGAGCATGAACAGGCCAGCAAACCTGGAAGCACATAAAGTAATTTTCCTAGCTGTTAGTGTAGGTTACTGTGCCCTGGGTGTTATCACCAGCTCCTGGCAGATTTGCTGGTTACCATGCCCCAATATGCAGGTTCCTGCTTCCAGTTTCTGTTGTGCTTTTCTGCCACAGTCACTTCTTTCCCCTTCTGCATGAATTGCTGTGGAGTAAAGAAAAAGGCAGCAGCAGGACAAAATGAAAGGCAGCGAAGAGCCTTGTGGCCTACCTGTTTTCTTTTTCTTCCCTCTCCAAGCCAAAAAGTTCCTGAGCATGAGCAAGCCAAAATGTAACTTGGCACCTGTGCCACACATAAATGTCAGTATTTTCCCTGGCAGTTCAGAACAAAACTGTCCAAGCAGAGTTTTTTCTTAAAGGATAGCCTCCCTGCTGTGTAGGTTTCTCACAGGCTGTGCATCCCCCAGAAGGCAGGTGTGTGGGGTTTTCTTCCCTATGCTTGCAGCAGGGGAGCCCTAAGAGCTGCCCTGGTGCTGAGGGTAAAGCTGCTCCCTGGTATGAGCTCCCCATGGAGAAGAGCAGGCACAGCAATGCTGGCTGCCTGATAAAAGCACCTTGAACTCTGTTTTCACTATGGGGTATGCTTACAAAAAAGAGCAGGCTAATGTGATTCAGAGTAGTCAGAGAAGACAATTTACAGACCTGCCTCTTTTGAATGCTGCAGAAAGAAGGAAAAGCCTTATGGCAAGTTGGAGCAGCCTGTGAAGTGTAGCAGGGTAAATAACTCATTGCAAGCAGCAGTCGAAACAAAAACAGGATCAACAGCTGCTCTACCCAGTTCACAGCTCATCCAGCCTACTCCAGGTTGAGCTCCAGGCTGATGCCAAGTTCTCATACTTTGGGATAAAATGCTTAACAGTTTGATCAACTGAGATTGCTGGATAGCATCTCTTGCAGATACACAAGCATTCCAGGAACCAGTAGGAATTATAGAATGGCCGCAATACGGCTGTTACTTCTCACCATCAATATGGATGTACAGAGCTTTGAAGTGCACACTATTTTTAGGTGTCTGGATGATGATTCAGCCTTCAGTCACTGCAGTCCAGTAATTCTTCTGGTTCGATAGAATTATTTTTCTCAACATTATTTATTGGCATGTGCTCTTGCATTTATTTCCAAGAATTCTGTCTAGGAATACTATAGCAAAGATACCAGTTTCATCAGCAAATCAAGTAATTCATGTATTCCGCCCTGGATCATGTTTTCTGTGTAGCTTTACACAGAGAGGAAACTGCAACAATCATGGATATATGCTGTGGATAAACATTAACTACCAATTTTTTTTTTCAAAAGAGTATTGAGAGTAAATTAGGATTATCGCTGGAAAAGGACTTGACATTTTTGTACTGGTGCCCATGGGAAATGTTGATCACCTACATGCTTCAGAAATCCAGCATATGTGTGATAGCTCTTGGTTAATTCCAATTATTCCCTCTGCAGTTTAATCTTCTTCAGCCAAAAACAGAATCCAAGCCTGTGTGTACAATTTCCACAGTAATAGCTACAACAAATCAGACACTGTAACATTTGTTTCGAAGGATTCTTCTCCATCTGGTGGTAAGGGGGAAAATCAGAGAGAAAGGCCATATCATTCACCAATTGGACAACAATACCTTGGCTGGTATGAGGTGAATGCTCCCTGCACAAGCAGCAGATCTACAGTTACTGCAGTCAGAGTTTTCTTAATATCTGAGATGAAATCCCAGCTATCAAAGTGAGAAAATTTTCTGTCCTACTGTCCTAAATGGAGAGGTATTTCTTCTCATTATGCACACTGCTCATCACTAGGGTGATGAATAGCAGGCTTGCTTAACAGAAGTCAGATTAGGAGAATCTTCTGTGTTTAGAAATCTTTTATTCACCATAAGTCTTTTTTACAGGCTGTTGACTTACCTCTTTGCTTCAAAAAACAGTAAACAAAGTAGACTGTCCTTTTGTTCGTTCATACATCTGGACATGAGAGGTGACAAATGACATCTTCCAATTAGCAATATGCCAGCTTTGCAACCTGCAGTCTTCTGTGCAAAGACTGTGAAATACACCTTTCAGTTGTTTTACACAAGGACTTCACTGCGGGACTGTCTCTAAGATACAACCTGACATTTCCAAAAGTGGAAAGAGCTACGCAAAATTGTGTGCTCCCCTAGAGTCTGTTTTGATTTGAAGCAACAAAGTCAGCTCTGGAGTTTTGTACTGACTCCACATACTGCAGCTATGAAGTTACACTTCCTCTCTCTTCTACCAATAAGTACTATTTGCAAGCAGAAGACATTTTCATTTAAAATCAGGATTTCTCTCAATGCTACTCACTATTGCACTGCAACTAAGCCAAGGAGTCTTTGCAGCTGTCATAACTTTCATTCCACAATGAAACTGAGGAGATGTTTGTTAAGTATCAAACTCCAGTCCTTGGGACAATTAACATCTTGGCAAGTCTCCTGCTGTGATATCTGGTGGACAGTCATCAGTACATCAAATTATGCATGCTTGCAATTTGATCTTGACCAATGCAATTTCCTTCCCCTCTTTAGGAATTCTTTCACTGCCTTTATGCCCAAGGGATAGATGAAGAAGATAACTGTACACAAACTGCTTCAGCTCTGAAACTAACACTGAAAAGATAATTTTACTTTTGTTTATACTGCTACTTTGCTCTACAAAAATTATCTTAACAATCTGTGAAATTCATCATTAAAAAAAAAAAAAACAACACTGGAAAATGTATTTCCATTTACCCAAACTGGCCCTTTTGTAGTCTGTTATAGCCTATATAAGAAACAATGGCTTATCTATGGCAGAAAGGCAAAATGACACACACAGAGTTGTGATTTGGTAGAATTTTCATCCTATTTTCATAACTTAATGCTTTTTAAGCATCTAAGAAAGCAGATTTTAATTAACTAGCTATGGAAATTATCTTAAATGTACAAGCAATATCAAGAGGCAGGAGAATGCATGGACTGGTTTGCCTCTGCTACAAGTTACAGTGCACTTCAGAGTTCATATTATACAGGCCAGAGTAATCTTAATAAAAAAAAAAGGAAACTTCTCAAGAAGCAAATATAACTTCACTGTCAATTAAAACATTCTTGTTTAGATTATTATTCATACTTGTATGGTATCTGTAGAAATATTTTTTAGGTATTTGTGAAATTTGACATCTTTTGGAAAGTTTAACATCTTTATTACTTTCGGCAGACCTTTGAAATTCAAAGTCATTCATCTCAGTGACAACATTTTTCCTGTGTTCTGTGAATTTCTGTGTGAGAGTCATTGAGATGGAAACTATTGGGAACTACCACTGCTTTTCTCTTGTTGGTTTCTCCAGGAAAGGTCAAGGCAGTCTGCCAGAATAGTAATTGGGCAACATCACTGTTTTAAAGACCCGAGTTCTTGATGACACTGAAACAGTAAAAGGAGATGAAGCATTAAGAGAAATTGTACAGCAAAAGCAGAATGAAATTTCTGGACTCAATTTAACAGAGATGACGCTTAAGAAGGTTTAGTACGGTAGAATAAACAAAACTGGATTTCTATTAAATGGTCTTCCATCTCTGGGGTCTGGACCAAATAACTCCTACTTATGCCTAACACTCCAAACCTGATTAATTAAATGTCTGCAATGACTCACTAAATGGCAAGAGTCTGTGTTTCTCTGCACATGTTGCAGGGGACTTCCCTCCTCTAGCTTTTTTCTCCCTTAAAAAAAAGCTAGAACATCCAGTTCCCTATGCCCCAGTCATTAAATTACATCTCTTGAGCTACAGTGTTAGTTCCTGATACATTAGAAAATGGCAGATTTAAGACTCTCTGGGCAATCTTTTTTTGTCCCTCCCCATGTGCATATGTTTTCTTACAAACCCTTCCATGACACAGTCATATTTTAGACTTTCCCACAGGATGCATGCCTCATTCTGTAAAACACAGGATAATCACACCCAGTGGCAGAAAGAAATTAGCATAGCAATCTTAATCTGGTATTTCCTAATTTTCCTAATTTCCTTATCCTTCAATGTTCGGGTGCACTAACCTAAACAATATCCTTTTAATGTAATTTTTTAATGTTACCATTTAAATATATATGTATGCGCATTTGTGTATCTCTCCATCTAACTGGATCTGTTAATGTATTGGTAAACACAAAAGAAAAAGATAAAAGTTGTTTGTTTTTAATTCTTTCAGAACCGTTTGATCTGTCAGCGCTTGTTTTAGCAGCTGCCTGACTGTTTTTCCTCATATGTAAACTTCAAAGTCAATCGGAGGTCAAAACTCTGGACAAAGACAGAATAAGGAAAACAGTGGTGACTGGCATATGTGATGGGAAGAAACAGAGGAGCTGGGTTGTAGATTATAGTGTGTTTCTGGACACAGCAGGAGGGGAAATTATCTACCTCTTGGACATAACATTTCCTGATCTGAACATTTGATGTAGTTGTCGAGGCCTGATACTTGCCTGGAAATGTATCTCACAGAGAAATGACGGGTACAGCCATGCACAGAAGGACTTGACATTCACTGCTATTCTTGGTTCAAGCAGTCTGAAAATAGCTTAATAGATTACCGTAAAAATGCTGCAGAAAAACAGCTGGTTTCTGTTAAATGCAGAGGGTTTCAGGGGTGGGTATTGGTTTTGAGTCCCAATTTGTTATTTGCTATTTCTGGTCATAGGAAAATCAAAGGAAATGCAAGTCCTGGAGAGGCAGTTTCTGTAGCAGAGTTATGTGGAGCATTTTCTGTAGGCATGTCCAGTCGTGGTACAGGATGCGTCTTCAGTTAATGTTTTTTTTTTTTCCGTCAGGAGAACATCTGCTTTTCC
This sequence comes from Erpornis zantholeuca, assembly GCA_013400515.1. NCBI lineage: Eukaryota > Metazoa > Chordata > Aves > Passeriformes > Timaliidae > Erpornis > Erpornis zantholeuca. The sequence continues at coordinate 179,132 of VZTN01006387.1, forward strand.
CTCCTTCATCTGTCTGCAGAATCAGGCCCCTGCTTGTGCAGAGCCCGGCAGAGGGCCATGAGCAAGAGAGAGTCCCTCCGGCTGGGGGTTGTAGCCTTGCAACTTGCCTGGCACCTGGTAAAACAGCCTGCAGAAATTGGGAACACCTTAGTGATTCACACATCCTCGATGCAGCTCCTGCCAACGGAGTCGCTGGAGAGGCCCAGCAGAGGCAGAGGTGGATTCCTCTCTGTGTGTGTATGTGGTTCGGTTGGAAGGGACCTTTATGAGTCCTCAGATTTTGGGTAGATTGTGGGAATTTGTTTAAATGACCTATAGAATAATTTGTTCTTAAAAAAAAAAAAGTCTTTACCAGTATAACCAGAAAGATGGAAATGGGACTAGTGCCAATGCATTTCCCCCAGTCTTCTTCATTTTCCAAAGTTTTGCTTTTCCTACAGAAGGCTTAAAAATATGTGATTTGTATCATTTGGGCCAGAACTAGGTATCCCTGAAGGCATCCCAGGAGGTAGGAGGCCCCTCAGTGGTGTAAAATCTCAGCAATATTATGGGGGAGCTGAAAATGCCAAAGCAAACCTGGTGATCCTTCTGGAGGATACTGGTGGCAAAAACTTCAGTAACAATATAATTTTAATTATTGTTATTATTAAATTACTTCAATTATTTTCCTCAAATATATTAGCTTGTATTTGTTGCCCCTTCTACCCCCATATAAAAAAAAAAACTCAAAAACCAAGCAGAAACATGCCCAGGTTCTAGTTAAGCTAAAAGTCAGGCTGTGAAGCCTGAGACTGTAAGCTGTGCTGAGCGACATTGTTTTAACAGACACAAGAAAGACACCTTTTAGCTCAGGGAAGCAGACAAACCTTTCCCAGCTGCGTGAATAGCAGGCAGACGTGTAGCCTGCCACTGGGTGGGAAAGAAGCTGTGAATGGGCTTCCTTGCAGCTTGTGGGATGGTAAATGAGTAAGAGATCAACAGAAGGAAATGCTATGGGCCTGACAGGCAGAGCACACCTTTCTCCTACTGTAAGCCACCCTGCAAGGGCTAAGAAGAGTTTCACCCTCGAAACTCCTTCTAATTCGAGGAATATAATTAATGGGTGGCTTACTTGTTAACATGACCAGAGGTAAAATTATTCTCTGTAGCTTCTCATTCAGTGACCTTTTTCTACGTAGTTCAGTTCATTGAACACCATGTTTTCCCTTAATTAGCTTTCTTTCAGTTTTTGTTTTAGCTGAGTATTAATTTTCAGATTTGCTTCAATGAGTTCTGCAAGAATTAAAATTTTACTCACTACTTATCATAAATCCACTATTTCTCTGCCATTAACACCAAAGTGAAGAAAAAAAAATCCAGCAAGAAGTAGATGAGAAAAAAGTGTGAAGCATCTCTGGAAAAAGCCATGTAGGAAAGGGATGTAAGAGGTGCAAAGAGCAGCTGAAGACATGCAGGAGAGAGCAGCTGGGAAACAAAAGCAGAAAGGCTGCTGGAGCAAAGTTGGCTGTAGGCGGCCCGGATGGGAGGAAGGGGAAGTGGGAGCAGAAATAGGAGCGGGGAGTTTGTGTTTGGTCTTCAAGCAGAGGGTGAGGAGCTTGCAGTTAGGAATTAAAAGACAGGAAGGAAGCCAGTGAAGGCAAATAAAGACTGGAGATATAGTTTATGTAGTGCAAAAAAGATTACTTTAGGGGTAGCATTGGGCATCATGTGCTGGTGGACTGCATAACATAATCAGCTTGAAGCCACAGTCGTGGTTCTTCAGGAGACCACCTAGAAAATAATACTGTGGCTTTATTTTAATCCTTTTTTAGCCCAGGGTCTCTCCTTATAAAGAATGGTGCCCTGAGCACTAAATGGACTGCGTTGTGTTTTGTGCCTTGTCATTGATTCTAAATGCCTTTTGTGTTTTGGGGCTCTGAAAACAAAGGTCAAGTACTAGCAAATTCTGTTTTCTGTGAGAGATTTAATTAAATCCTAAGGACAAAGGCAGAGTACTAGAAACAGCTATTGAGTGTGAAAGATGGGTAAATTTGCATTACCATTTCTCTATATCAGTTTGCACATAGCTTTGTAATTTGCTTTTTTTGTTGTTGTTTGTTTGGTTGGGGGTTTTTTGTTTGTTTTGATCGACAGGAGAATAAATATTTTAAAAATCAAGGTAAGTCTTACAGATGTTATTTTCTGCATTTAAGTTCTCCAACACATGGTTTGAAAAAGATGCAAGGAAACAGAGTGAGGAAGCACATAGAATTTCTGAAATTTCTGAGTATAAATTTGGCCTAGTAATTTAGTGAGTTTAAATTGTAGGGCTGAGAATGGACTGGGCTGCTTTTATTCTTTATGGACAATAGCAGCAAACCAGAGGGTTTCAGCAATTAATAGCATATTGGTAATCACAACTTACTCATTAATAACCTGAGTAAACTGCTTGGATGCTGTGGAAGGCTTTGGAGCCAGCAGGGAAAATATTTGTCACTTGTTCAATATCAAGACATTATTGTATTAGTCTACTATGCTTTAGAGGGTCTGAATTTTGCCATGCTAACCTATTTGTTCTCATGTAAATAGCAAAAAATTAATTAACATATTAAGAAAAGCCAAGTTATTGAAACTGAATGCAGCTAATTTACTGGCAGATGGAAACCGAGAGATGCCTCATGACTGTCCCAACTGATCCTTCAACTTAACAGGTGATAAGGAAGGAATTCTATTTCAGCTGCTGATAAGGCCTCTGAAGCAAAGAGCATTACCTTATAAATCTAGCCATGCTATGCATGAAGTTGGGAAGATAGACACGATGAAGTCATATGTCTATGGGAGCAAGAAACCATCCAGTTTGCCCACAATTTTGAAACTATGTATGAGTAATGCAGCTCCTTCTCCCAGTGTCAGATGTGACATACAGGGAAAAATCTCACAGACAGTGGGTCTAAAACCAGACAAATCAGAACATGCCACAAGAAAGGACAAGCTGGGGACCCGGAGGTGTAGAGCAGATCATGTTCCAGTGTCCCAAGTCCCATTGGGGGATTACCCTTCCAGAGAAAAACTTCAATTCTCTGCAGATGCAAGGCGGGACGTATTTCTTAGGGAGGCAGCCCCCACGGCAGTCAGACTTTGGAGGTCACAATGAACTCACTACATTTTACCTGGAAGCTAACAGATTTCCCCTTGGGGTAGACCTGTTAGGCCCTCTCTGTTCCACTAAGGCATTCTCTTTAATAAATAAGCTTTTGTGCTGTGTCAGGGTGGTCTTCTCCCACGCTTCCTGCATGGCTCTGCACCTCTGTGCAGAGACATCTTGCAGACATCCCTGCCGGCAGACATGACTCATTTTGGGGAGTCTGCGTGTGGGGTTTTGCAATAGTCTGATCAGGACATAAAGAAAGACATTAACAAAATGTGTGTTTAGAAGTACAAGGGACCCCACCATGCTCACATAGATGCTATAAAGACGACTGTTGTGAAATGATCTGTTGGCTGCCCAGGGTGAGGTGGGGGAATTAAAACTTCCACCCAGCTGAGAAGAATGGTGGCTAATAATTGTCTCCTGCACTGCACAAGACACACATTTCTTTCTTCATTTTCCCATGGTGTGACATTACCTCCAGTGCTTTGCAAGCACTTCCCCTCAGATTCAGTCCAGTCTAAAGAAGCCCAAATGAAAGGCTGGATCTCATGGCTCACATCAAACGAAATGTGAGGGACTTCAACTTAACAAGATGCAGAGCACACACCCATCTGGTAGGGGATAATCTGGATGCAGGTTTGCAAAACTGATTTAAGGACAGCCGCAGTTATTGCTATATAAGTGATAAGTCCGTAATGTTTCAGTGCCTTTCAGGAGTGAGTCAAGAAGGAAATAGTAACAACTAAGAAAAAAAAATCATTTGGTCATCAAATTGTAGAAATACTGGCCATAAGAAATTCTTACCATGGTTGCCCACAGTGCAGATAACACCACTGACCACTGACTGCTATAACTGCATGATTTTTTATAATTGGATGCATTCCTATATTCAAATTACTGCATTCAAGTAAGTACTACAAGTCCTTACTACATATCCAAACCATAACAGTGTTCAAGTTTCCTTCTGTGAAAAGGTCTCATGTTTATCCAACTTCAAGTAGTTCCCAGCAGGCCCCTGTGATGATGGTGCCTACACCATCATGATGATGATCATTTTCTACACATGAAGGTAGCAGCATTATGCTCCCAGAACCGTGGAATATCCATAGGAATTCAGACCATGTCCACACCACCGTGCTCAGAAGATGTGATGGTGGAATCCAGCTGACTGAGGAACAACTGCATGAAGCTTCAGCAGCATGAGGTTTGGGGTCTGGGCAAAGTAACATGATGGTCTGTGGAGGCTGATTGTGTCACTGTAGGTGCCTCAGCTAGCTGGCTAGAAACTAGCTCAGGTAAGTCTGGAGGTATGGAATTGTATGTCCTTTTTCTGTATGCATATTGACAAGCAAAGGGATAAACTCCTGGTTTTATGACGTGGGGCTAGCAGGTAACTCATGTTACCTGCTGTGACTTCAGCCAGCTGGATTATACCACCACATCTAGCAGCACGGTGTAGATGTGGTCTAAGTTGCTGTGGATATTTTATAGTGCAGGCAGTGTAACATTGATACTTTCATAGGGATATAAAATGATGGCATGGCCACCACCAAGGAGTGCTGGGAATGACATAAAATCAGGTAAACAAAAGATATTTTCATTAAAACAAACTCAAACTCCATAATAATTTGGACAGAGTACTTACAGTTTCAATAAAAATCTGTTTAAAAGAACTTGTTCTACTTCTGAGTTATTATTATTCCATAGTTTCACCAAAGTTTGGCACCAAAAAGGAGTGATTGCAAAGGTGTAATGATGTAACTCTTTACAAATACTGCTTTGCATATGCATGTTCCCAGCTTTGTTTTCATTGTATGAGACTTCTGAGGGACAGCTTTGTTTGCCACGGTACCTATTGTTTCTATGGTAAAGGTTCTAGAACATCAGCCAGAGGCAATTTTGCAAGTATTCATATGGCCATGGGCCATGAATGAGTCAATCACCTTGTACTTTTTTTAATCCAGTGCTTTATAGAGCAGCCTCATCTATTCTTGTGGTGTAGAGGCATTTTAGGACAATGGTAACATTCTCCACTCCTGGTGGATGGGCTTTATTTGACTCTGGAAAGAGCAAGTTGAGTTAGCTCTTTTTTCCCCTCTGCTTAAACACTGTCCATCAAGAAGATATTACTTTGAGTCTCCTACACTTTCAAAATAGCCTGTTCCTGGCCTTTAGTTTGCCCCTTCTTCAGATTATTTTTGCTATCATCAGGTTAGGAGTCTTTAGAATCATAGAATGGTTTCTGTTGGAAAAGACCTTTAATATCAGTAAGTCTAATCATTAACCCAGCACTACCAAATCCANCAGGATTTGAAGTAACAGTAATTATTATAAATAATAATTATAATAATAAAGAAACAAAATAATGACGTAAAACTGATATAAAACTGCCACCTTCTGAGTATCAAGAGGTGAATTACCCAACAGACTTGCATAGCCTTTTACCACAGAAAGTAGGAAGTTTGGTGTCTTTTATCTTCAAGAGGGGAGAAAGAGAAGAACAAGAAGAAAAAGATTAATTTTTTGATGAGAAAAAGCTTACTCACACTTTCAGACACATAATTTTCTGTCTATGAGCACACCAATAAAATTTTTATCTCTGGGGTTTGGGTTATGGCCAAATGAAAACCAAATTATAATAAAAGTCAAATATAAATCATCTCTGTTGTCTAAGACTAGACTCTCACAAACCTTATAGATTTGTTCTAATAGTAGCAGAGTTCTCCAAACAAAACAACAATGTTATAAAATAATAGTTAACTGATTGCCTAGTGGCATGAGATTAATAGAAGAATTTGAAAATGTCCTGAATGTGAACAAAATCAGCTTCTGGGATTTAGTTATGAAATTCACAAAAGAATTACTAAGTTGGCTCATTTATAATTCCTACTGTTGCAGTGAACTTGAATTCTTTTTCAGTGATTAAACTTTTTTTTTTTAAATATCCGGAAGGTAAGTCATATGAAACACAAGCATTTTTAAAACTGCATATTTAATGGCATTTGAGTGCATTTAATTTAAGAGAAGACATGTAGAATCTCATTAAGCTTCATGGTATAAAAGCAATTGTCTATAACTTGTATTTTGCATCTTCACACTGTGAGGGTCAAGAATGGCAACTTCTGCCGTTCTGTCCTGAAAAGGATCATATGGAGCCCTCTCTGTTTAAATCAGCAAGGTTATAGGATGTGTAATTTAGAAGTTAATTATCTGTTAAGGCTGAAACTGTTAAATATTTCCCAGGCCCAAGATAAAAACATGACGTTTTATGCATTTGTCATAGTCTTCATCAGAGCAAAGCGTTTACAGGGAGTGTAGATATTTAGAAGAGCATACATAAAAACAAAGCCAGGGCAATCAAAGCTAGTTTACTTTTAAACTCAGCCCAGTTTACTTTTAACTTTTGTCTTCAGAAGAAGTATTTGAGCAAGGACTGCAAAACTAATCCAACCACAGGAAATGTGATATGTGTATGTCAGGGAAGTAGGAGTAAGGTGGGGTGAGAGAAATTTGTTCTAGGAGAGAGCACTTAGGGTTTTGAACTGGAGAAATAAGAAGAAAACTTCTTAATCTCATAGGTGATTCACAGTTAACAAGGTAATAGCAGTGTAGAAAATTGGATTCATTATAGCTTTTAAGAGGTCTAAAATGATGATAATCACTCCACTTTTAATGGAAATACATATTTATTTATATTTCCCTTTATACAATGGAAATATATAGACACAAAAGATATATAATTTCTGTTTATATCCTGGTAGATGAGACCATTAGGATATCACTTTTTAGCTCCTACTTTATTATACTCCTACCTTTCTGAAACCTTCACTTTTTCAGCCAATGTTTTCCCCACTTTTTCTTTCACTTAGAGTTGAAGTTGTTTGGCTTTTCGAAGACTTCCAACGAGAAGTACTTGGGCCATTTTTAAGCCCTGGGATAGTGAAAATAAAAAAGCTTTTTCCCAGGGTAAAAGAAGAATTTCTGGCATCTTGACATTTTCTGTACCCACCAAATGGCTTTAATGGGAAAATAGTATTTGCCATGGAAATGGTCCTTACTGAGGTATGAAGCTTTCAGCATTCCAGTGGAATTTTGATTCAATTTCAAAACAGTTTGTGAGCTTTTGCCATACGTTGGTTACAGGTCTTTTTCTGCACTTTTAAAGCATAAAAGCAGAGGGAGCCTGTGCTGTATATGCACTTGTGGCTGATGTTGGCCTGAGCCATATGGTGACCAGATATGGGAGTTGCTATCTATCTCTGGGCTCACAGCTCCCCTCCTTTCCAGATAGAGCAGAAGTTACTTTGGGAGTGTCTATGCTGTTTATACAATGATGCCCTTGTCTGCTGGCAGCAAACGCATCTGTGTTTGCGCTGGAACAGACAATGCCATCCAGTTTACTTCCTCCCTTGTAGCAGTTTGTTTTCAGACCGGATCCTCTCCATCAAACTGAGCCATTAAATTCCAAAAGGTGATTTCCACCCCGCCATTTCTAGCTTGCTCAAGCACATGCAACAAAGATTCAGATTCAGGTGCCCCATTTCTTACTCATCACTCACCACTTGCAGGCAGCGGGAGCAGGTTCTCGGCAGGGTTCCAGCCCTAGGTGCTAAAGGAAGTCCTATGGGTGCTTGAAAATGCACTATAATAGGGAACAGCAGCAACCACCCTCTGTTGGGAAGCTGGGATATATTGGAACAGGCAAGACCATATGCCTGGAGCCTCACACCTTTATAAAATCTGGTGACATGCAGGAAAAAATATTTATATACATATAGGTATATGTTGCACTGTTTCAACATCAAACACATGTTTGCCAAAGACATGTTTGAGAGATACTACTTTTGTTAAGAGTCTACCCATAAGAAATTCTCTTTTGATCTATAATATGCAAAAGTGTTTTCTCATGGTAGCAGTTCTCATTGCCTAGGCCACTTCTATTCTATTCTATTCTATTCTATTCTATTCTATTCTATTCTATTCTATTCTATTCTATTCTATTCTATTCTATTTCTGCTATAGGTCCTATGGTTTGCCTCATCAAGAGCCAAGATGACTGTTCTCAGCATATTATCTCTCTCATTTCTTTACTTTCTCTCTCCTATTTGTAGAGCATTTTAATGTGTTCACTACCCAGAACACTTTGCACCTCAAGCTTACAGTCTATAAGCTTGAATCTGTAATTCCTTGAGGAGGCTTTTCAGTGCATAAGTGAGCCTCCAAATGAGTAGAAGGGGCTGCAGTGTAGTCACCACCATGACTGCAGCTTTAAATCAGATACTTACAGCCACCAGCATTCATCACCTAACACAGCCTTTATATTTCAGGCTCTGCAAGTACACTGAGATCAATGCTAGTGTGACTTTATCATTACCTAAAGTCAGTTCAGATATGTCTGCTTGAGCATCCATCACACCTTTGCCTGAAGCAGGAAGCTCCTGCATATAGCCTGTTGCACAGATGGCCTTTAGCAATGGTAAAATATTTTGCCCAAATACTGGAATTGTTGACCAGTTTTCATCCCAGGGCTTCGAGCCACACAGGCCTGTACTATTATCTGTTCCTAGGACTAGAGAAGAAGCTAAACTGAACCAGTTTTGAAGGGCAAAGAAGGGTGGACCAAAGGCAGGCTTAACGTAATGTGATTTAACTGCTGAAGGTTGCATGCTGACTAAATCGGAAGCTGCTTGTGAGGGGACCTCATGCATTACTAACTTGGCCTAATATGGTGAACAGGATATAGTCTCATTTCTGTCTTGTGCAACTCTTTTGAAGTCAGTAGTTACTTCAGGAACATGGGTCTCCCAGCCCTTTCTCTTATTCTGAGAGTGTATGCCTTTTAAAGATGCACACTCAGTGACCTGAAAAATGTAAATGGCCTTTGACTTTATTACAAGCTCTTTTGCTTAATTTTTCTTAGCTTTTTCACAAGAGGATGAGAGTTAGAGTACCTGCTCAGAGAGGGCTGAGCTAATACTTTGAGTATTCCACTGCTCTTGTGTTCTTGCTTTTGTGTTTGGTGAATTTTCCTGAAATGGGCACTACTGAAACCTCTTAGATGTATGGTTTTATTACTCTCATGAACAAGAATGTTATTTGCACAATAAACAGTATTATTTATACTTTTTATCAGTATTTTATAATGGTTTAGAGGAAGCCAATATAATCATTCGACAGTTTATTGATATTCTGTATTTAATTAGAAATTTCAATCTCTGCCAAACAATCAGCTCTTAAGTCAGTGTTGATTCGCATCACACAAAAATCAGGGATGTTTAAGTATCTTATGAAACAGGCAAGACTATGGATATGGGGACTGTGGTTTTGGTTTTATTAGGATTATCAGTTTGTTTAGTATGTATGGACATCAAATTACATAGAGACACTTTCAAGAATTAGTGACTACATGCTTCTGAAGAGAGAAAAAATGATCTTTCAGGCTTGCATGCTTTATCAGTGCAGTGTTATCAGGTCATGCACATGTTGAGTAATTCCTATTTCACTCAAGAAAACCTAGCTCGATTCCAAAATACGTGACACAACAAATGCAACAAGAAGTAATTACCCATTTTTAGTTTATTTATCAGGAAGATAAAACCAAACAATCCAATGTTCAAAAGTTCAATGTACTGGTTGGTTATGTAGGATGGGGATTCATATGATTTCGAAGTGGCCAATGCTAGAAATATGCAAGTTCCTAATCATATAGATATAAATAGTCTGACTGAAGTTTGTGAAAATGGGCTTCAAGATCCCAGCATGTGAATGAGTGTTCTCTGGATTAAAAACTATTACATTACACTCTCAAGTTACAACATGAGTACTTTATCACACAATACACTTAACCCATACCTGCTTTTGAAAATTAGAATCTCTTATCCTTTTTGAGGCTGGTAGCCAAAGTCTCCCTTTTACAGTTTTAAAGCAGGGCTCAGAGTTTGCTAGACAGCTGCATGAGTACCTCCCACACAAATTCTATTCTATTTGAGACAGACAGACAAGCACTTTTAGTCCACCACAGTCATAAGAAAAGCCCAGTCTGACAGACATGTTTGAAAAACAGAGAGTTTGCACACAGCTGAACACAAACATGATAGCTTTGCTCGCCACAAGCATTGGTAGAGGTTCTCAAGTGTACTGGTCCAGAGGCAAGATCATTCACTAGCAAATAAACATGTGAGGCTGGGCCTGTACGATGCCCAGCTCTCATCTCTCTGAATTCTCCAAGTTGCCAAATAGTGGGATGGTGCTTCTCACCACTTACTGTGTAAATCTGGGCCAGTGTGAAAAAAAACTGCAAAGAAGCAAAGGGCGAGTGGGAGCAAGACCTGTGTAGCTTTGTTGCAGGGAGATCTGGAGAGAATGCAAGGTGTTTTGCATTTCCAAGAGTACCTGTAAGTTTTCCCACAGACACTGGATAAAACACCTAAGTGGCACCTGCTGATCACAGGGGTGATCCTGCTCACTGAGCTGCAGATTCAGGCTTCCTCTTCTGCACCCTATTACAGGCTCATGAATTTTGCATTCTTTCCAGCTAGCTGCCCCGAATCACCTTGCTGAGGCCTGGCACCCCTGTGTATGTTTTAATGCCTAAACCAGGTGCCCAGGGGCACTGTGAATGAGGTGCTGTATCTCTAATGATGATTTTCATCTTGTTTTAGATGAAGACTGCAAGAAGCCTTTTCTCTGTATTTTAGAAATCAGTTACTGCATCACATATGAAATGATCCCAAGCCTACACCTGTAGCTTGTGGAAATGTTCTCTTTGGACTGTGGTTTCTGAAATGGAATATCTGCATTTCCAAGAGCAACCAAAGCCTCTGAATCAAAGGGCTGTGGTAGTAGTCAGCACAAAATGAGAGAGCAAGAAATGTTGCTGTAGCCTGTATTTTTGCTTTAACTGTACATACTTCTCAGTAGAAAACAAAAACAAAGATGCAGGCAGCTGTGGATATGAAACAGCAAAATGTAGAATGCAGTTTCTTATCTTTTCTGAACAAAGCAAGATGGCAAGTACTGAGATCCAGGACTGAATAGCTCAAATGCTCTAACACTTGGCTATGAATTTGTTTCTTAATCATGACATGGAAAATAACTCATAATGCTAATGATTCAGGTTTGCTACTGCCAACTGTTCAGTGACCAGATATTAATGACTGTACAATCTCTATGCAATTTATAGTGATCTTTGTAAAAATGCCATTGCCATTTATGGAACTGCAGTGAAAGTTGAAGAACGGAACCAGTACAATGGCCTCTGTCCAGTAATATTTGAGATCATCACTTTGCTCAAGTCTCAGGCTGAGCCACAGGAGGATGGACATTAAGAGGAATTTCTTCACAGAAGGGGTTGTTATACATTGGAATGGACTGCCCAGGAAGATAGTAGAGTCACTATTCCTGGAGGTGTTAAAGAAAAGACTGGATGTAGCCCTTAGTGGTCTAATTGACACAGAAGTGGTTCATCAAAGATTGGCCTGGATGATCTCAGAGGCCTTTTCCAACCTAATGGAGTCTGTGGTTTCCTATTTGAAAGAAAGGTCCCTGCTGTGATCTGAGGGTAAGGTTTGAACTGGAAACACCAACACGGGCTGTATAGGTTACATGTTTAGAGCTGGTATCTATTTCTGTGTTTGGTGTGCTACCTTGCACATGGCTCTTGTCTGGACATAAACTGGAGTGCTTTGAACTTCTGGCACTGTGGAAGCTGGCCTCTCCTTCCCTGGACAACCAGGATGGCACAGTGGCTGCGACTGAAATGGATCTCTGGAGGTCAGCTTCTCCAGTTCCCCTGATCGGGCAGGACATAACCACAGAAGCACAGAATGCGTCGGGTTGGAAAGGTACTACAGCGGGAAATCTGGTCCAATCTCCTTACTCAAGCAGAATCGTCTCAGACCACATGGCACAGGATTGTGCCCATATGGTTCTTGAGTATCTCCAGTGAGGGATCACCTAAGGACCACCCACAGCCGGCTGCCCAGGGCCTGGCTTCTGAAGATCCGCAAGGATGGAAGCCCCAGCATCTCTAGGGGCGACCATCGCTACTACTCGTCCCCCGGTGCCCAGCTACGCCAAGGCGGCGGGAGTCACCAGCTCTGAGGCGCCTCCGGGGAGCCGGGGCAAAAATACGGCGGCAACATCCCCTCAGGACACGCGGAGCTGGTGGGAAGGGGCGCCTTTCCCGGCGGGACCCTGCCCTCGGCTCCGCGCATTTCCCGCCGGAACCGCCGGGCGGGGGCGGGCACACAAAGACAGCGGCTGCCGGAAGAGGGATCCCGGGCTGTCACACTCGCCCCGCCCGCACCGGCGCCCAGGCCGAATCGAACGCGCTCCCTCCCGCCCGCTCCCGCCTCTCCCGCTTTTTCCTTCACCAGGGCAACCAAGCTGGTGAAGGGTCTGGAGCGCGTGTCCCATGAGGAGTGGCTGAGGGGGCTGCGGTTGTTTAGCCTGGAGAAAAGGAGGCTCAGGGGTGACCTTATCACTCTCTTACAGCTCCCTGAAAGGAGGCTGTAGCCAGCTGGGGGTCGGCCTCTTCTCCCAGGCAACGAGTGACAGGACAGGAGGACATTGCTTTAAGCTGCGCCAGGGGAGGTTTAGATTGGATATTAGGAAGAGTTTCTTCACAGAAAGGGTGATTAGACACTGGAATGGGCCGTCCAGGGAGAAGGTGGAATCACCGTCCCTGGAGGTGTTTAAGTAAAGACTCGATGTGGCACTCAGTGCCCTGGTCTAGTTGACATGGTGGTGTTCGGTCACAGGTTGGCCCGGATGGTCGCAGAGGTCTTTTCCAACCTAATGGATTCTCTGGCTTATTCTGTGAGCCTTTCCCAGGCGCCCGCCCCCTGCGACCGCCTCATGCGCGCGCCACCGCCTCCGTCTCCGCGCGCGCACCTCCCGCCGCCGTCCCGTCCCGTCCCCGCCCGCACCGGAGCCGTTCCCCCGCGCATGCGCCCCGCGCCCCGTCCCGACTGTTCAAACAGGAAGGCGGACATGTTAGCTCTCGCAGGTTCCCTCGCAGCCGCCGGACCTCACGTTCTCCCCTCCCCTTAGGCTGCCTCCTTCCCTCCTCCCATCGCACGCCGCAACCTCGGGTCGATCCTGAGGCGATCTGGGCTGCCGTCCTGTCCGTGAGGCGAAGGAGCGGAGCGGGGGGGGCTGAACCGGCGTTGGCAGCGGCGGGAGGCAGCGAGGAGGAGGAGAGAGGAAGAAAGATGCTGCTGCGGCCGTTCCGCCGGTGAGGTGACTCGTCCGCCGCCCGCGGGGACACTCGCCCGGTGCCTTCCTCGCCCCGTGCCCACGGACGGACCGACCCCACGGCGCTGAGACACACCGTCGAGAAGATTCCCCTAAGTTTTATTTTTTCCATCCATTTTTGCCTTGTTGGTGTGCCTGCAGGCTTTTGTCTTTTGTGNAGATAAGATTTTACAGATATAGATCAGTGCAAGCTGTACTAAACTGCTTTTTCTTCTTTTTTTTTTTTTTTTCCCCTCTCTTCTGTTGTTTCTTCTGGTTCACCGGAAAGAAAGCCGCGCTCCGGAACCTGGCACCGACCCGCCGGCGCTGCAGCAGCAGGGCGAGGAGGAGGGACCGCTACGCTGGATCCCAGGACTGCTTCCCCGGCTGGGAAAATGGGATTGCTGGGACGGTGGGGCCCGAGCAGAGGAGGGAGGGAGAAGAAACCTGCTGCTTCGGAGCTGTGAGCATCCCGGGAAGCTGCGAGCGTGGCTGGAGGAGCGGGGGGAGTAGCAGCCTCGTCCCCCGCCTGCCGCGGGCTCCTCTTGGATTCTCTGCCCCCTTGACGGGGACTTGCCCCAGAGACTTCTGTGATTGAAGGCATCTCGCAGGAGGCGCTTCCTCAGCCTGGTCCAGGCTGCGTGGATTCTCTTTTGTGGTCCCCTGTTCCTGTTTTATTGGTTTGTTGATTTTGTTTTGTTTTTTTTTTTTTTTACACTTTTTCATTATTTTTTTTTTAACCTTACTTTGCTCTGGAATAAGGGAAACTTTTTATCTGCGGAAACATGTCGACGGGAGAAAGTTTTGAGTCTCGGTTTGAGAAAATCGACGTGACTTTGAAGGACCCCAAATCCGAAGTGAACGTGGACTGTTTGCTGGTGAGTAGGGAGCGGCGGTGGGCCCCCGGTCACGTCTCCCCGAATTCCTTACCCTGTGGGACCGAATCTCGCACTCCTGGGTGAGTCACCGCCCTTCTCAGCTCCGCACTGGTGTTTTGTTTACTCAGCGCTGGGCTGAGGGTGCGTGAATGTGTCTGTGTGCCGGCAGAGCGGCTCATGCCAAGGAGGCGCCTGCCCAGCCCTGCCTCACACTTGTCATCATCTCTTGCTCCGCGCACCGCTCTGTGCCTCGCCGGCTGTCACAGGGGCGGTGGAGCCTTTCCACAAAGGTGGAATTCGTGAGTGCCCCTGCTCTGTGTGAGCACAGGACTTCAAATAGCTTTGATACCAATTCTCTCTCCAACAACTTTTAAAGACTGAGGTCCTCTTGGGCTGTGGTTAAGCACTGCGGCGCTGACAGTCGCATGCAACACGATTAATAAGCCCTTACACGTGCGCAGGGGTTTAAATGCATTTTAAACTGGTGATTGTGCTAGGCCTGGGGTGGAGGGCTACTTGCTTGTTGTTTCCCTAGTTGGTCGTACCTAATCACTGGATCTCACCAGTGCTGTTAGTGTTATAGCTGCATTATATGAAAGCAAACCATAATACTTCCTGATATAACACCAACCGAGGTCATATGGTAGCTGATTGACAGAATTTGATGATCTTTTAGTTCTCATTTAATTCACTTAGTACCTCAGTAAAGTCCATGCGTGTGAAATCCAACCAATTTGTTTGGGATTCAGCTGGGTCCTTAAATATGCCTAGAGATGTCCTTAAATAGTACCAAAGTATAATCTGTGCTTTCACATTGAAGTAGAGGGCTTGTTTTCTTTGGAGCAAGTGATAGAAGTTCTTCAGTGTATTTTTTTTTTCCTGGCTTTCTGTTCTCAGAGGAACAAATAAATTGAATTTGTTCCTTGTATGAACTCTGACATTTGGGTTTGGAAGGGAAGGGAGGTGTGGGGGTGGAGATAGCTCTTAATAGCCGTTCTTCATTTTCTGCTGCATGGCTCTTGGCAGAAAGCTTGCTTGAGCATAGGGCAGTGGAGAGATTAAAACAGTAATGCAAGAATCTGTACAAGTTGACGTTATTGTTTACTCTTTAGCTTACTACTGGTTTGTGAGCTTCTGAAGTGTTGGCAGGTCAAAGCTACATCTCTAGATAAAAGCACAGCCTTGTGGATGTTCCTGTCATGAGGGAAAATAGCACTGCATCTTCTAGTTAACTTGTTTCTCTTGATCTGCCTTGCATATCTGTCATCTTAGAACTAAAGCTAGTGAGAAGACTGTGGTTCTTAGGATATAGTATGTCAGTTTTGATAAGTAGAGACTAATCAGACATTTTTACACCCGGGTTGTATTGATAGGTGTTGAGAGTATAGAGTCAGCTAAGAGTCTGGAGTTTCTATTAACCATGACTCAGTTTGCTACTGTGTGCTTTAGTGCTGGTCGTTCTATGGGGGCCTCCCTACAGTGGTAGGAAGGAATTGGCAGGTATCAGACATGCAGTTGGTAGTATCTTTAACCGTATTCCTTAATCTTATAATCAGTTTAAGGATTTGCCCCATTTCAGTTATCTTAATTGTGATTAGGAGCTAAGCTGTAGTCAGTTTGGGAATGAACTTGTTGGGATGCTTCCTGTCATGCTTGCTGAAAATTTTAGAACGTGTGTTGGCATCACAGATATTCATGTCCTTTAAAGTGACAATTTTTTAGAAAATTTCTTTTAAACTATTACCAGTTACAAAATAAAATGCTGCTTCTGAGGAAATCTGTTGGTAGGGTAACTTTGTATGTGTTTTGGTCAATACATCAGTCTTCCTGCTGGCTGGACTTATACTTTGTTTCCCTTGTCTTGGTTTTTATTTTTTTTTTTTTTATGGAAGTGTCCATATTTTTACATCTTAAATATTTTACACCAGTTCTTAATGTGATGATTCACACTACAAGCATCATTCTTGGCCCAAAGTACTACTTATATATCAAATCCATTAAAATCTGTGTGGATATGCTTTTAAGGAAGAAATGCTTAGCTGTAATTTATCTGCATTTAAAATACCTTCGGAAATGAAATCCCCATTCCCCTCCCAACAAGTCTCAGTTAAAGAGGGAAATTTGACAGACTTTAGAGGTGGTACACTTCAGAAGATAATAAAATAATATTTTTCTGATCAGATTACATACAGCAATTTTTTTTTAATAAAACTTTGAAAATCTGAATTATTTTTGACTTTTGATTGAGGTTGTGCATTGATGTTCCTTATAACTGTTTTCACCTTTCCTGAGCAAAGGTGATAGCTAACTGTGTGTATCTGAGTAGAAATACATGAACAGCTGATACACAGATACTTCAGCATCTGATATGCTATATGTGTAGGTTTAAAATGCTGGGGTTCATTTAGGTTCAGGAAACATTTTTTTTGGCTGTATGAAGAAAAGTCTCATCAATGCTCTTGGTGTCTCTCAGGAGGGTTTTATCCTCTAACTTTGCTTAATTTTTCTCCTATTCCTATGTTTCTTCTCCATCAGTTCGTCCCCCTTGTAGACTAACAGGCAAGGCATAAAACAACCTTTAAAACAGCTTTGTAGCCATTTTGGGTTCTGTAAATGTCATAAGCTGTGTTCTGTATGCCAGAAAGATTCTAAATTTATATGTGAAGTAGTATGAGAACTCTAAGAAAAGAAGATGGGGGTGGGGACTGATACAAAGGAAGATGTGTTACCGTTTCAGGAAGGTGTGGGAGAAGAGTGCTGACAACAGAGCAGAGCAGGCGGAAAAGGCACACTGAGGGCCTTATAACTTCAATTTACGTGCTGCAGGAAGGAAATTCATAAAGCTGAGGTGCAGGAGAGAGGTGTGTTTATTTTTCCTGTTTTCTCTTATGCAACTGTGATAAAAACAGAGTAAGAAATGAATTTAAGTTGCAATTGTCTGTAACTAATTTTGTTTCTTTGGGGCTTCCATGCACTTGGTTTACTACTAGGCAGGGGAATCATAGACAAACTGTCTTTTTTTTTTGATGAGGCATGAGGAGGCCCAAGCCTGAGTTAAGTGTAGACAATGTGTCACAACATCATGTAGTGCATTTTCTTAAAATATTTGATACTAGGAGTTCTACAGTCCTCCAAAGTTCTAATTAGAAAAAATTCTAACACTGTGAAGGCTGTGTTACAGAGGTGGTCACACTCCAGGGTGTGCAGTGGTCAGATCCTGGTGAATTCCGTAGGGGTGCTGAGTAGGCCCAAAGGCAGTGTAAGTAACTAACTATTAACTTGAGCTAAGTTAGAAAGCTATGAGCTTAAACACTAAAAAGCAGTATTCTGTGAGCATCATTCTACAATAATTTTTGGAATTAACCTGTTTTAGTAAATTCTTGGGGTTTATGGGCTTCCAGTTTTTGGAGAGTGGGGAGTTAAGGGGTGTAATAAGTGAGTAAATGTGGGGCATTTTGATGTGAAATTGCCCATGATTTTCTAAAATATTCTAGTAAATAACTAGTAATTATGAAAATGTATTTTGGTGTTCTCTCTGTTCAGGCAAGAACTCACAAAGAGTGTTTGCATGGTTCGGATAGGCACTTGGGTTATTATATATCTAACAATATAATATTATAATTATTCAGGTATTTAGTTACTTCCATAGTTGATTTTAAAAACTTCACACTTTCAGTGGTCTTAATCTTTAAAGATGTCAAATGTTTCATTTGTTGAGACAGTTTGTCTTCAAATTAACTGACAGCAGTAAACACTGCATATCACAAACTTCTTCTATCTACTCTCTCCCTTTTTGTTGCACCAAAAATACATAGCTAGAGAGCTTGATTTGCCTGTTTTTAATAGGCCTGTTTGATCAGCTAGATTAAGTCATGTTCATCCGTCTTGCATAAGAAAAGGCGAGATGATCTACTCATCTTTGGGATTTGGAGTTCTGTATATATCTCTGTTACTAGACATATTTCCCTTCTGTTAAATGTGTTAGAAAGCACTTCCAAAGACCTTGTGATTAGCGATTTGGATAGTAGTCTTTTAAAAAGCAGTAAGTAAAAAGGATATAATTGAAAGTACCTTTACTTTAGAGGTATCTATCCGGATAGCTGTTGAAGTCATGTTGAGTGAAACCACACTAACTCTGCTCTTAAAGTCTGGGTGATTAAATGCTAGAGAGATGTGGTGTCTGAGAAGGTTCCTTGATTGCTAATGAAGCTTCTTGTACACAGAAGAACTTCATGAACATTTGCAGACTGTCAACTTCAGAATTCTGCAAGTTGTCTGAAGATAGTTCAGAGTAAGGGAAAGTGTTGTGATTGATGAAATCTCCTTGGACGTGGTACTACCATTTTTTAGATCCAAGTGGAAGGTCCTGCAGTTGTCTTGGGGCAATCACCAGTATCACTACAGACTGGGTGTTGAATGGTTTGAGAGCAGCTCTGTGGAGAGAGACTTGGGGATTTTATCTGAATTTCTGCCTCGTCTGTCAGAGAGTGACCTTTTTGGCAGGGCCTGTTAATGTCAGGATAAGGGCTTTAAATGGAAAGAGGATAGATTTAGATTGGACATGAGGAAGAAGTTTTTTACTGGGTGGGTGGTGAGGCACTGGAACAGATTGCCTAGAGAAGTTGTGGATATTCCATCCCTGGAAATTTTCAAGGCCAGATTGGATGGAGCTTTGAGCAACCTGGTCTAGTGGAAGGTGTCCTTGCCTATTGAGGGGGGTTGGTACTAGATGATCTTTAAAGGTCCTTTCCAACCCAAACCATTCTGTGATTTGGTAGTTAGAGTCAAAATAAGACTTCTGGCTAACCTAGAAATACAATTCCAGGTCTTAAAATTGCCATATCTTTATGTGCAAAAATAATGAATGTTAATTATTAAAGTTAATTAACATTAACATTATGTTATTTAATGTTAATATTATCTTCTCATTATGTTATTTAACATTAATGTTAATATTCTCATACTACGAATTATGAAATATAAAGGTTGATGTTAAATTAATGATAAAATATATCTCTTGATATGTTAGTCAAAGGTAAAATGCAACTCTAAATTGGCTTTGAGAATACAGTTACCTGATGGGTTCTTCTTTCAGCTTGCATCTCTTAAGAATTTTTAAATATTCCATTAGCCTTTAGAAAGTTAACAGTAGAGGTATGGAACTGTCAAAATGTTAGCTTTTGTTTCATGGTGTATGTTAGGTTTTACAGAGGAATTAATAGTTAACTTAGCCAATTCTTCTGCTTATAAAACTAGAGGCTGCATAGGAATGTAATTATTTATTTTTCCTATAAAAAGTTTTAATGAGGAATGATAATAGAAAGTTGACGTTAAGACACGTTTCAACAAGAAGAATAAAACGCCCAACCAAGCTATAAATGCTCTTACAAAGTAAAAATATTTGTAAACAATGTCCTTTTCCCTGGCAGCTACAGAGTGATTTTTTTGTTGCTTGAGGGAAGGAAGAGGGAAACACCTGGAATTTGTTTGTTGGACAAATTGAAAATCAACCTGTTGGTCTGCAAATCTTTGACTTTGAGGGCAATGATAGCTTCAGGAGCCACTCACTGAGACCTTAATAAATTCTGAGAAGCCCTGTGAGCGGATGATGTTGGTAGCCTCACAGTTGCCGTTAGCAGAATTCCCTAGGTCATACTTTAGTTCTACATAAAAATAAAAAGCTTTTTTAGGTCTCTTACTAAAGAACACTGAGATGTTTGTCTTAATACAGGATGTTTATCTTGAATTTAAGAGATCCCAAGACATGTAATTAAAAATATCTTTTTGGTGCATGTTGCTTGATTTTATTTATCAAAACTCCTTTATCATCAAGAAATAGCAGTTCCAAATGAAAATACTGAAAAGCTGAATTTATTTCTCTGAGAACACGGTTGGAGAATGGTTGAAAACTTTTCTGTCTATGCCTTAATTTGTCCAGTCATTCCAGCAGCAATAAAGCAAGAAGGATGATGAGACAATATTGGTAAAACTGCAGGCACTATGCAAGCAACACCCAGTTATAACTCAGTTAAAGCAAATGCAAATAACATCATCTTTAGCTTCCTCAGCAGTCTGCTGAAATAAACACTCAACGCCAAGGCACACAGCATGGACAGTAAACAGGAGAAGGGGGAAGCCACGTGCAGCAGGAAAACTGTGACACTGCTGGAACATTGGCGTTGGAACAGGCTGCCCGAGGCAGTGGTGGAGTCTGTTTCCCCGGAGGGACATGTAGATGTGGCACATGGGGACACAGTTTAGTGATTGTCCTTGGCAGTGCTGGGGTCTTTTCTGACCTAAGTGATTCTGTGAATGGTGATTGAACAAGAGGTGGAACTAGATTTTTGAGAAGAAGAAAAGTGGTTTGGAGCTGCTCTTGTCCATGGTGTTTTGCTGTGCTGATTGGATTGCCTCTACTGAAGTCTCCAGTCAGCAGGGTAGAGATGTCTCTGTAGTGTGCTCAGCATCAGCAGGGTATAAGGTGCTGTGGTGCATCTTCAGTTACAGCTGTCTGGAGGCTGTCTAGACAAGCAGGAGCTGCTTGGCCAGGCTGGCTGCCCATGTTGCTAAGGGAGAACCGGCCCAGGATCAGCACCAGCTTCTGACTGGAGCACAGGTCAAAGTCTATTCTGATACTCAAAATCTTGTAAAGGATTGGCTTTCACTCACTGAAAGGTTGCCACTCCCTGTCAATATTTATACAATAAAAACTGTCATGGGGACAATATGTAAGATCCCTTTATTAGTAAGTCCTAATTGAAATCCAACTGCAGATTTCTTTATTTTAACTTCTCTTATGTTTCTTACATACATTCATTTTTCTGTTTCTTTCATAGAGTTTCAGAAATATGAGAAGGTTTGCTTGTTTTCTGTCAGTTGCATGGTCCGGGATGATGCAAAAACCTAATGCTTGGAAACCTCTGTAGGAAACACTGCACACACTGAGGCTTTATTTTGGACTCTAGAGTGGGACTACCTAAAAGTGTTTCTAACTTGTCTATGTCTGGGCTGCAGAGCTTATAATTGAATTGGAAACACAAATGGAACACGTCCTTGTTTTTTCTTACAGGTCTTCATAAGTCGTAATATTCACTTAGAAAAAATTCTCTAATTGTAATTGTTATGTAAATATTGACTAATTGTGTCTTTATATTTTTTCTCTTAAAAGCAGCATAGTACTCAGTGCTGCATTATATTCAGACGTAGTAAATGCTAAGGCATGAATATATTCAGAGGAAAACTTGATGTGAGATATCTAAGTAGAAAATGCATTAATAGAAGATGGCTGTTTTCCTGTGTAGTCACTGACTGCTATGAAAATACTGTTTCTGTGGAGGCTGAGCTTAATTTTTAGCAAATGAAAAATGGCCAAAAAAACCCCTGACTACACAAAACTAACTATGTCATCTGGAATGTGCTTTTTGAAGAAGAGGAAGCCAGAAGCTTCTTTTGACATCTGGAGATTTCAGCTAGGAATTTTTTTCCTGTTTTGTGGTTGGAGAAGTTACATTTTTCAGCAGATGGTTAGTAAAACTTGTATTATAGCCATCATGGTTATTTCCAGTGGGAAAGTGTGAAGGTTAGGGTATTCATCTCAAACTGGCTACCGTTTGAGCATTTGTTTCTTTTGTCTAAATGAATTACTCTGGATGATGATTTGAAAGTCTTCCTTCTTAATGTTTAATATTATGTGCACAGGGAAAGTACAAATGATGTTTTTTTCACAAGATGATTGAGAGTGGAATGAACATCTGGAGGTCCCTCATCCCTCTGCTTTGATAGAGTGGCCTAGACCAGGTTGCCCAGGAAGGCTTTTGAGTATCTCAGAGATGGTGAACTCCACAACTCTCTGGGCAACTTGTAATATTCCACTTCTCTGAAGAATACTTACTCTGTTGACACTTTACACAGTAGAAAATAAAATTCACCAGAAGTAAATACAAAATTCATCAGTACTCATTTGGCATTTATTTGCAGAGTTCTGGCCTTCTTGTTCAGTAAATCTACTTCTGGCCCAAATAGGTTTTTGAAAGGTATCTGCCACAGAAGACCAGAGGAACTTTCTGTGTGGAGGCATTTGTAGATTCGGATATTTTAAGCATAAAGATTTGTATCTGAGGGATCAATTGCTATGAATTCATAAGCTCGTGTTTAATTTGTGAATGCGGTTGAAATAAATGTAGAATTTTTCTGTTGGAGGTAAAAATAGAGTGAATGTCTTGCTGTGATGTCTAGTTTGCACTCCATGAGTGTGACTTCAGTTTTTCATGATTATGTAGCCTTGTGTTTTCTGTATCTGTGGATGCACATAATTTTCAGCCTGACAGGCAGTGGGAAAGGCTGGGTAGGACTTCCTAACTGGCCTGGAAATGTGAAAGACTTTTTGACAGTTATGGGACAGGGACTTGTCCCTCAGAGATAGGTGAAGAGCAGAGACTGCCGGTGGAGCTCTCAGGCAGAGCCTTCAGAGGAGAGACTTTGGCTTCAGACTTTGACTTCAGAGAAGCTGAAATGTAAGGTGTCAGTACAACAAGCACCATTCCTAGAGTATAGATGACAGTCCAGCATGTTAATTCCTGCGTTGAGATCAGGGAGTTCATTTGACTACAAGTGTGGATTGATTCTGTTAAGTACTTAAGAAGGGAGGAAACCTCTCCAGCCAGGAGATAATCAAGTAGGAGTGGATGGGGAAGATTCTTCAGGGAGGAGTGAGTCTGAACAATCAACGAGTTAGTGCTGGTTATTCTTGGCTTGTGCTTTTTTGCAGATGCTGGGTTGTGCTAATAATACAGGCAGGAGATGAAGCTCTGGTTGAAAATAGAGGTAATAGTGAGGCCTTACAACTTTGTATTCATGCTATGCACCGCTGTCAGTGTTAGAGGTAGAGTCATAAAGTTCCTTTCTTTATTATGAATCTGTTGATACAAATGTATTTTTATACTAATCTCTTCTTGGAAAGTAGCTTTGCTTGTAGGCATGCAACAAATCCTGTCAGTATTGAGCTGAGAGAATTTATTCTCCCCTTTCAAAGAGGGAGGATGGTTCTGCCACTTCAGTGATGGTTTGTTTATTGCTCTAATACCTCCTCCTTCAACTTAATTTACTGCTAAGTTCATTGGCAATTAAACAAACAATTGCCAGCATAACAATGATACAATTTTTGATGGTCTTGGGACCATTCAAACCTGCTGTTACGTGCTATATATCCTCTTTGTGGAAATTCAAGGCCAAAAGTGATGCCAGCCAAATGGTAGACTCATTAGGAATTGAAGATTTTGCTCTGCTAGTATTGGCAACAATCATCCTGGCTTTTGAAAGAGGGGCTATTGTTGAGAACATTTGTGGAGCAAAGATGGTGATGTAAATAAGAAAATGCCCATGAAGACCCGTGAGTGAAGGCTGAACTATTGATGTGATTGTGTATTTGATTGGGTTGCTTTTTGTTCGAGCAGTGGGTTTGTTGGTTGTTTTGTTTTTGTTTTTTTTTTTCAATAAATTGAATTTATAATTGGACATGTCATTGAAGAGCTAGGCTTTCTCTGTAGAGAATAAATCAGTAGGCTTCCTGGAAGAGTTTTTGTCTTCTGTCTTTTACTAAAATGCCTGTGGCTATTTTTAGCCTTTCTCATACCCCACAAACTGTTTTGTGCATATGGTCTTTGGAGGTAGCATGACCGTAAGGTGTTTGGAGATGGTTTTGACTTGCAAAATCAGGTGGAGAAATCATCAGAGCTAGTCACCATGTGGTTCTGAATCAAGCTATGAAGACTCTCGTTAGGAAAATCATATTTAGGAGAATTCTGGGTTGTTTGTCTAAAGAATAAAGTTGTGATACAAAGAAGGTCTTGTGCATGTAACTTGCACACTCAGAGCTGTTCATTGATTCTGTGTGGCAGATTGGGTTGGAGTAAGGAAAGGACTAAAAGTTTCTCTTGCTTTAATTCTTGATGAATGTAAGGTCGGAAGAGTCTTTGAAGTGTTTTTCTTTTGTTTCTTTTCTGTCCTCCAACGCCTTCTGGCTTTGGTAAGAAAGCTTTTGTCCTTCTGAATGCAATGTATACATAACACTATTATCATCAGTAGTTTGGACTTGGGATATAAGCAAAGATACCTTTTAGAGGTAAAATTGGGGTGCTATGATGCTGGTGCTGCTTTGGTGCTGGGACTTCAGTGACTGTAGACAACTCCTCTGTGAATTTCTGCCTTCTTTACAATTAATTTCGGCTGGCATCAGGGAGTAGCCAGGATGGCTGCATTGTTCTCTTCTTTGGTCATGCCAATCTCCTCTTTGAGTCCCTGGCAAAGAAATGAATCAGATTAATTTCATTAACTGATATAAGGAGTGGTTTCTATCATATAAGGAATGGTGTCTATCATATAAATAATAGTTTCTATCGTAGTTCTTGGTAAGTTCATTGGAAAGAAGGGTCTGAGAACCATGGATTCGAGGGGAAAAGAAAAAGATTTTTGTTTTTTGTTTTAATATACACTTTCTTGTTGCAGTTTGACAAGCTCATAGATATGGTCAGGAATAAAAGATTGATTAAAACCATTTATTTGCAGATTGGGAAGTTTCTTTCAAAGTTTCTGATTCCCTATCAGAAAGTAGAAGCTTAATTTTTCAGTTTAAGCTTCAACCAGAATAGGCACCTGAAGGTTTTTCTTCAAATCTGGTTATCTTGTGAAAGGTCTACTAACGCTACCAAAGCAGGACACCTTTCATTTTTCTCTTGTCTGTTTCAACATCAGTGGACTTACCTTACAGTGGTGTTGCATTACTCATATTTTGTTGGAGGAAATAACAGTATTCAGAAAAGGTGTATTGTAGAAACAAGTTGAAATCCTAAGATTTCTTTTGGCTGATAATTCCTCTTACCGGCCCTTACATTCAATTTAAGAAAAAGTCTTCTGAGCAGATGGGTTAGCAAAAGTGGAAAAAAAGAGAAAAGGGCTGATGAGTTTAAGAATTACTTTAAAAAGTAATATGATGTTATTACAAAATAAGTTTATTTTTTCAGAAGAGTTGGAATCAACATAACGTCTTTCATAATAATGGGAAAAGACACAATCTTTAACAAGTAACTTACAACTTTAAGCTAAAACTTATGTTTAAGATCAGATAATTCTCTGAAGATCTTGCTTCCTTAGAATTTCATCATGATGAACAAATGGCCTTCAGGTATAATGAAGTGCAGCTCACAGAAATGAGTTGGTTTATTTGTTAAGGTTTCTTCTTACATCCAGAAGAAGGTGGAAGTAGTGTTACCCATAAGAGCACATGATTAAATTGGGCAAGATACCTGTGTCCTCATCTCTGCAAAACAGAAGAATCACTTGGTTTTTAAATACAGTAGGGGGTGGTGTTTGTTGTCATGATTTTATGTTCTTCACTCTTCAAATAATTTCACTTTTGCAGTAGAAGTAAAACCAGTAATCAAGTTCTGATTTTAAAAAGGAGAAGCAACTAATGGGGTAGTCGACAAACATGATTTTGTCAGTAATGTCAGTCCTGTCAATTTATAGTCTCAAGTTAATTCTTAAACTCATGCAATGGGGACTTGCCTACCATAAATTACTTCATTCTTGACAGTTATAGAAAATAACTTTATGCTTTTGATGTTGAGGTTTTGGAAAGTCAGTCATTCAATTTAAATGCTTCTTGTTTGAGTACCAGTCAAATCTCTCTTGAAAAGACAGGAGTTGAAGTGAAAATTGGTGTGCCATGTTGTCCTCTTGCCTTAGTAAATAAAATACCACAAAAAAGGAAGAAACAGGGCAGTATCCTTCATACTGTGATACATCCTTCTTTACTTTTGAATATTTTTAACAGCAGAACACAACAGATTACACTTATGGTGTGGCAGGGGTAGGGTACAAGAACAAAAAAAATTGCCTTTTGTGTAGAAGGAAGTCTTGTCTGTTTGAAAGATATATATGCTAATATGAGGTTTGGAAAACAGGCAGAGAAATTAGTAAGATGATAGATAAAGATGATTTTGGTGTTGGAATAGTTTGTTTGGCCTAATGTGCCTTAAGTTAGGGCTTCCTGATTTCTTCAGCCTTTTTGTGAGACTGTTTTGAATTTCTGTTTCCTGAATCTAAAATAAGGAAGTACTTCCCCCACCCCTCACAATTTGTGGGTTTGGTGGTGTGGAGGCAAGCTACTTTTTGTACTCTTTTTAAGGGATGGGGAAATTTCACTGGTAGTGCCATCGGGTATTCGAAAAGCAGATGTCAAGCTGCAAGGACGTGTGCCAAACATGAATGGCCAACAAAAACCTCCACAGCAAGACTTAAAGTCAAAATGCAGGTGTGAGTGTTTAACATTGCACCTTCATTGGTATGTTACAAACTGCTATTTTAATATAACCTATTACTTTCAAATTTTTAAGTATTTTTGTAGAATCACAGAAATAGAGAGTTGGAATAGGATCATCCTGACCTTTCACATTACAAGCCCCAAGAATCACACTTTAGGGCATTGTCCAAACACTTTTTGAACTCTGTCAGGGTTGATACTGTTCCCAGGGACACTGTTCCAGTGCCCAATCACCCTCTGGTGAAGAACCTTTTCCCAATATCCAACCTAAACATCCCCTGACACACCTTCCTGCCATTCCCTTGGGTCCTGTCACTGGTCCTGAGAGAGAAGAGACTGCTGTCTGCATCTCCGTTTCCCCTCATGAGGATGTCGTAGGCTGCAATGAGATCTCCCCTCAGTCTCCTCCAGCCTGAACAAGCCAAGTGAGCTCAGCCACTCCTCGTAAAGCTCTTAACCACCTTTGTGGCCCTCTTTTAGACACTGTCTAAAAGCTTTGTATCTTTCTTATATCGTGGTGCCCAAAACTGCCCCCAGCACTCGAGGTGAGGCCGCTCCAGAGCAGAGCAGGACAATCCTCTCCCTTGCCTGGCTGGCAATACTGTGTCTGATGCCTCCAGAAGGGTGGCCCTCCTGGCTGCCAGGGCACTGCTGACTCAGATTCAACTTGCCATCACCCAGGACCCTCAGGTCCCTTTCCTCAGTGCTGCTTTCCAGCCTCTTGTTCCAGTCTGTAAGTGCATCCAGGGTTGCCCCATCCCAGATGCAGAATCTAGCACTTGTCTTGGTTAAACTTCATGTGGTTGGTGGTTGCCCAGCCCTCAGATTTGTTGATGTCTCTTTGCAGAGTCTCCTTCCCTTTGAGGGAGTCAACAGCTTCTCCCAGTTTAGTATCACTGGAAAACTTACTTAATATTCCTTCCAGTCCTGCATCCAAGTCAATTATGAAGATGTTGATAAGCACAAGGCTGTGGAGGGATAGAGCCCTGCAGAACCCTGCTAGTGACAGATCAGCAGTCTGATGTCACTGCATTCACTACAACCCTTTGCACCTGACCTGTGAGCCAGTTGCTCACCCATCCCATGGTGTGTTTATCCAGCTGAATGCTGGACATTTGGTCCAGTAGGATGCTGTGTGAGACAGTATTGAAGCTTTACTGAAATCCCAAAAGATTGGATCAGCTGGCTTTCCTTGATACCTGGGTGGGTTACCTTGTCATAAGAGGGAATTAAGTTTATTGGGCAGGACTTTCCCCTCAGGAGCACGTACTGATTGTGACTGATGACTGCATTGTCCTTCAGGTGTTTTTCAATACCTCCCCAGTTAATCTTTTCTATAGTAGTCATTGAAGTGGCACTGACAGGCCTGTAGT
This sequence comes from Erpornis zantholeuca, assembly GCA_013400515.1. Taxonomy (NCBI): domain Eukaryota; kingdom Metazoa; phylum Chordata; class Aves; order Passeriformes; family Timaliidae; genus Erpornis; species Erpornis zantholeuca. The sequence goes on from VZTN01006387.1 coordinate 207,068, forward strand.
TTCCAGGGTCATCCTTCTTGCCCTTACTGAAAATTGGGGCAATGTTTACCAGCTTCCAGTCAGGTGGAACCTCTCTTGATTCCCAAAACTCTTGAAAAATCATTGAGAGGGATATCCTTTTAACTTAGAGATGTATTTTTCTTAAGTTCCAGATGTTCCCACAGACAAGTAGGGAAAATTGATTTACACTGACATGGGCTTATGACTGCAAAATACTGGTTTTAAGTAAAGAAAATTATTTTCTCTGCATGCTAATGCATATTAGTACGTGAACCTAAAAATTACTGTGCTTCAGTATAATAAGTAATTTTTTTCATTACAGTAGCTCTTGTAGTAGCATGTTCATAATGTTCATCAGTCTCTTTGCATTGAATGTGTGGTAGAGAATTATTGTATTTTTTAGGGGAAAAATTGTATACAAAGAGGAACTTCATGAAATTTGGTGCTTTCAATAAAAAAATGTCAGTACTGGCTGTTTGAATTGTGTTCTGCTTGTATATGAAGCTGTTAAAGTGAAGATATATGCATTTTAAGTTGCAGTTTAACTGCAGTGTCCAATGCTCAGCTGATAATGCTCAGCAGTGTAACAGGAGACTCTTCCTGTTTGCCATAGTTTCCAGCAGTGTAATCACTGGAGGAAAGGGGGAAGATCACTAAAGTGTTCTATTGACCTAAGCAGTTTGAGGGTTGTAATAAAAAAAGTTCATTAATTCTCTGAAATAATTCTCCTTCTTGTTAGCCTTACATACTGAGTAGGTAGTGGTTTTGTACCTTAATGAATTCATATGCAACTATTGCTTGCTTTTTAAGTCTTGAAGGTGTGCTTAACAGATTTTCAGGAAAGCCTTTCTGTGAAAAGGCTTCATTAATCACTCATTAAACAAGTGAATTGGCTAAAAAAACCTAATTATGCTCAGTACCTCCACAGACTTTTATATACATGCATATACACTCCATATGTGATGAAAAATAGGAAATCATGACATGCATTTTCCTTTAAAATGAAAAAAATCTGCAAATTCAGTTGAAGTACTTTAAGCTTCAGAGAAATTGATAGGAGTTTTTGTTTTCAATACTTGCAATTATANAGCTCTTAACCACCTTTGTGGCCCTCTTTTAGACACTGTCTAAAAGCTTTGTATCTTTCTTATATCGTGGTGCCCAAAACTGCCCCCAGCACTCGAGGTGAGGCCGCTCCAGAGCAGAGCAGGACAATCCTCTCCCTTGCCTGGCTGGCAATACTGTGTCTGATGCCTCCAGAAGGGTGGCCCTCCTGGCTGCCAGGGCACTGCTGACTCAGATTCAACTTGCCATCACCCAGGACCCTCAGGTCCCTTTCCTCAGTGCTGCTTTCCAGCCTCTTGTTCCAGTCTGTAAGTGCATCCAGGGTTGCCCCATCCCAGATGCAGAATCTAGCACTTGTCTTGGTTAAACTTCATGTGGTTGGTGGTTGCCCAGCCCTCAGATTTGTTGATGTCTCTTTGCAGAGTCTCCTTCCCTTTGAGGGAGTCAACAGCTTCTCCCAGTTTAGTATCACTGGAAAACTNCTTTGCAGAGGCTCCTTCCCTTTGAGGGAGTCAACAGCTTCTCCCAGTTTAGTATCACTGGAAAACTTACTTAATATTCCTTCCAGTCCTGCATCCAAGTCAATTATGAAGATGTTGATAAGCACAAGGCTGTGGAGGGATAGAGCCCTGCAGAACCCTGCTAGTGACAGATCAGCAGTCTGATGTCACTGCATTCACTACAACCCTTTGCACCTGACCTGTGAGCCAGTTGCTCACCCATCCCATGGTGTGTTTATCCAGCTGAATGCTGGACATTTGGTCCAGTAGGATGCTGTGTGAGACAGTATTGAAGCTTTACTGAAATCCCAAAAGATTGGATCAGCTGGCTTTCCTTGATACCTGGGTGGGTTACCTTGTCATAAGAGGGAATTAAGTTTATTGGGCAGGACTTTCCCCTCAGGAGCACGTACTGATTGTGACTGATGACTGCATTGTCCTTCAGGTGTTTTTCAATACCTCCCCAGTTAATCTTTTCTATAGTAGTCATTGAAGTGGCACTGACAGGCCTGTAGTTTCCAGGGTCATCCTTCTTGCCCTTACTGAAAATTGGGGCAATGTTTACCAGCTTCCAGTCAGGTGGAACCTCTCTTGATTCCCAAAACTCTTGAAAAATCATTGAGAGGGATATCCTTTTAACTTAGAGATGTATTTTTCTTAAGTTCCAGATGTTCCCACAGACAAGTAGGGAAAATTGATTTACACTGACATGGGCTTATGACTGCAAAATACTGGTTTTAAGTAAAGAAAATTATTTTCTCTGCATGCTAATGCATATTAGTACGTGAACCTAAAAATTACTGTGCTTCAGTATAATAAGTAATTTTTTTCATTACAGTAGCTCTTGTAGTAGCATGTTCATAATGTTCATCAGTCTCTTTGCATTGAATGTGTGGTAGAGAATTATTGTATTTTTTAGGGGAAAAATTGTATACAAAGAGGAACTTCATGAAATTTGGTGCTTTCAATAAAAAAATGTCAGTACTGGCTGTTTGAATTGTGTTCTGCTTGTATATGAAGCTGTTAAAGTGAAGATATATGCATTTTAAGTTGCAGTTTAACTGCAGTGTCCAATGCTCAGCTGATAATGCTCAGCAGTGTAACAGGAGACTCTTCCTGTTTGCCATAGTTTCCAGCAGTGTAATCACTGGAGGAAAGGGGGAAGATCACTAAAGTGTTCTATTGACCTAAGCAGTTTGAGGGTTGTAATAAAAAAAGTTCATTAATTCTCTGAAATAATTCTCCTTCTTGTTAGCCTTACATACTGAGTAGGTAGTGGTTTTGTACCTTAATGAATTCATATGCAACTATTGCTTGCTTTTTAAGTCTTGAAGGTGTGCTTAACAGATTTTCAGGAAAGCCTTTCTGTGAAAAGGCTTCATTAATCACTCATTAAACAAGTGAATTGGCTAAAAAAACCTAATTATGCTCAGTACCTCCACAGACTTTTATATACATGCATATACACTCCATATGTGATGAAAAATAGGAAATCATGACATGCATTTTCCTTTAAAATGAAAAAAATCTGCAAATTCAGTTGAAGTACTTTAAGCTTCAGAGAAATTGATAGGAGTTTTTGTTTTCAATACTTGCAATTATAATTTTCTGGTCTAGATTTTGTCAGAAAGAAACTATGATGATAGTATTTCTGTATACTGAGTAGTGACACCAATATTGCACAAGGACTAATCTACGTAAAATTGGCTAAAAAGAGTTGAATTAGAGTTAATTTTGGTGAGACATCAAATGTATACTATTTTAAAAATATATCAGATCTTGTGGTGGTCAGTGGGTTTTACTCAGGCTTGCCACCTGTCACAAGTGGGGTCTTCCATGGGTGGGTGCTGGGCCTAATGCTCTCCAACATGTTCATGCATGACCTGGGTGGTGGCACTGAAAGCACCCTCAGCAAATTTGCTGATGATACTGAAGTGAGTGGTGAGGGAACCCTTCAGAAGGAAGAGGCATCTTACTGAGAGACCTGGACAGGCTGGAAGAGTGGGCAAGCAAGAACAGTATGAACTTTAACAAAGTCAAGTGCAGTATCTTAAATGGGGGCTGACATAACCAAAGAGCTGCTAGAGGCTGGGATCTGTGAGGTTGGGAGCTGCCTTGCTGGCCTGGGGGCTTCTTGAACAACAAGGTGAACATGAATCAGCAGAGCATGACTGCAACAACAAAGGCAAGTTGGATCCTGGGCTGCATCCATAGAGGGGTTACTAGGATCATTCCACTCAGTGCTGGTAAGGCCACAGCTGTAGGGAGGTGTCCAGGTCTTGTTCCTGCAATTCAATGAGAGTTCTAAAGGGGAGTCACAAAGGTGATCAAAGGGTTTGAGAACTTGCCTTGTGAGGGAAAAGTGAAGGTGTTTCCCTGGAGAAGGTGTGGGGGAGACCTCATCACAGTGTTCAAGTACTAAAAGGACAGCTACAGAGAAGGTGATAGCTATTTTTTCAGGAGGAGAAAACAAGGGCCAACATGTACAAGTTGCATTGGGAGAGATTTATGTAAAAAAGAAATCAGTCACTGGAACCATGTCCCCAGGGATGTGGTTGTGTTCCTGTCGATGGTGGTTTTCAAGACTCAGCAGGGTTCTAGGCAATCTCATCTAGGCTCCCTTTTGCTTGAACAGTTGGACCAGGTGAACTTTTGAGGTAGCACCAAATCTAGGCTGTTCTGTGATTCTCCATCCTTGGAGAAAACACCCCTACAGTGTTTCACTGGTTGATTTTCTCTTTGCCTTTTCCTAGCTTTGTTTCAGAGCCTCATCGAAGCTCTTAAATCAGTGCAACAACATGTTTGCAGCAGTGCTAGTTAAGCACAAACTAATGACATGCGCAATATGTACAAATCATTTTCTCAGCTGTAGCTAACCAGGTCCCATTTTCTGAGGTGACACTGTACAGGATATGATACCTGTGCTGAGCAGCACGATGTTACTTTCTCTTTTAACAGCAAATCTGCTCTGATGAGAGTGAAAGAGAGTTTCAGAGAAAAACCTGTAAAGCTAGTGGCCTGAAGTCACAGAAGAAACTCAACTACAGAATGTATGCACAACAAATCTGGTTTCTAGGTGGACAAAAATATAATCAGCTATTATTTTCTTAAATATTTTTCACTCTAAATGGCAACTCTAAATAGCAATAGTATCTGAATTTTAAGAAGAAAGCAACAGGAAAAACAGCTCCCACAGAGTTAATTTTTGTTCTCTTTGTGGCATTTAATACTCTAGAAGTTAAGATGAACTCTATCTGGAAGGAGGAAAAAATATTCTGAGGATTTAAACCAGCAAGTTAAAATTATCCATTTAGATTGGAAAGATACCTCTGCTAAGCTAAGAGGAACTTGCAAAATGATCAGGAGCTAGTAGGAGTTTTGTCTTATGATGGTTTCAGGTGAGAAGTTTCTTGATTAGTATATAACTCTCCAAATTAAGGATTAGCATAGAATGAAGTTTTCAGTAAATAGAATGTAATTTTTGTGAGTATGGAAGTAATACAGGTAATTTGGATATGAAAGATTGTTACCATATACAGTCAGATATAGTCAAGCAACATTTAACTTTTACTGCATGAAGATATGCACTTTATTTGGACCTAAAATCAAGGCTTCAAGTGCGCTTTCAAAAAATAACTGAAGTAGTTGGTTGAATCTGTATTTCTGATAGAGCCTTAAGAATTATAAAGAAAAAAATTGCTTAATTGCAATCAATTTTGCCCTAATTTCAAGTGTATTTTCTTTCTCAGGAGATTATTATTCTGCAATAAAACTTAAAAGTGCAGAGAATCTGTTTTAGAATTCCACTTCTACATTAAGACTGGTATTAGAGGGATCTGTAAGCAAAAATCCTCAGGCCAGTCCATCAAGAGTGAGGCCACAGTCTTTCTGCAACAGCCTCTTGTCTCTGTTTTGTAAGCCAGCATCTATTACAGCTACTGCCCTTGTGCTACGTTCAGTAGCTGTAGTAGTTAGACATAGGCCTTCTAGAATTTACCTCCCTTTTGGGTTGTGGGGCAGGAGGACAACTACCATGATTCATAGCGGAAGGTGTATTAGATGAAATTAAGAATGCATTGGAAGAATTCAGTGGAAAGAGCAAATCAAATTCCAGCTGTTGCTTACAGTCTTTCCTGGTTGCAGTTATGTGAGGCCATTGGCATTCTTCACTCACTTTTGAAGAAACAAGATGCTCCAACATCTGTGGTGCCAAACAGGCAAATTCAATCACTGTCACTTTTGTGGCAAGGAAAAGAGGCTAAATTAGGATGTCTTTCAGTCACTCCTTTACCATCAGTGTTGTTATGTTTCTGCTGGTTCAGAATAGTTTGAGGTGTTGGTAGTTGACTCTTGGCAAAACAAGATCTAAGCCACATTGGCCTTTTAAGACACTCAAAGGTGTGCTGCTCCCTTTTTATAGAAAATAACATATTTATTTTGAGGATTGATAAGGAATGTAAGGTATATTATCCTAATTTTGTTTTTGTCATTTTTAAGATCATATTGCTAGTAATTTTTAAAAATTTGGTAATGAAAAGTCAAAATACATGTTGGGCATGCTCATGGTATTGAACAGCATTTGGAATTGGAGCAAGTCAGACTTTAGGATATTCAGAAGATTTTCTGCTGTTAAGATTAATTTCTATGTAGAAATAGTATGTGAGAATTTATAGCTACTCCACTCAGCTTTTTTTCTGATTTTTTTTACTCTTGTCTTCTGGACAGCCTTGAACTTTTATATCGGTTTTCAGAAGGAATGTAGACTGATTTTCTGCTATGTTCTTGATTCTTTACAGCAACATGTACAAAATGAGGTATTACCCCTACCTGTGTTCTTATTTATAAAATTTGGCTTTTAACTGAATCTATTAAACTGGACTAGAGTGTAATTTTATCTTCTGAGAATAAACAGATTAAGAGGTTTTTCAGTGAGGTGAGGTTAAATAAATTGGAAATTTGTCATGTCATAGTTTGTTAGGTAAAGGCACAAAATAACAAGAAACAACCAGTTCTCATACTTGTTCTTTAAATCTAAATTGGAAGGAAAGAGAGCTCTAAACATGTGAATGTTACATGAGATGACCTACAGCGGTTCAGAAAAGAGGAAATTCAAGTTTTCTGTTTGCTACAAGTTATACAATATGTTATCTTGACTGAAACAAGTATGAGGGATTTTGAATGTGCTTTACATGACAGTATTAGATGAAATGCTGCATTGCTTGTCTTCTCTGAAGACTGCCTTAAGTATATAGAGCTTTGTTTGCATCATGAACTACTTGTAATTTTGCAAGTGCAAAAGAGTTTGTGTCTCACTTGAAGTTTTTGGTACTTCTTGTTTCTCTTGCCAGGCAAACAGTTTGTAAAATGTGAATCTGAATGAAAATGGTAGGTCACTTTGTTGTTATTATTATTATTATTTAAAATATTTGGTTGTTTGGGATATGTAGATCTGTGTATAGAGGATGTATGCACACACACACACTTCCTGGTGTTAGACCTTTCTTAATGTCAAATGGTTGGGTTTTTCTAACTCAAATTGTTCATCTGTCATTCAGAATTTAGTTAAATTTAGTGATAGTTTACTTCAATGCCAGTGCATTTTGTTTGAATACCAAAAAAAAATAAAACTGCCTTCTTCATTTCCTCTTGAGGTCTCTGAGGCTAGGTATTTTCATTTATAAAATGACCATGGTTGGTAATAAGCATCTGCTTTGAAAATGACTGTTTCCATCCATGTTTTACGTAGTTCTTGAGAAATTGTCTTTGTGGTCCAGTGGACTTCTGGAAGGAGAAGTGCAGGATGTCTGACAAAAGTGTGACTCTAAGTTCTTGAACTGATATTGCTAATTATTATTGTGATAATTCTGTATTACATCACAGAATATCTCATGCTGATATTTTGTAGTATTTAGAAATTGGAAACCTGTTTCCCTCAGTGTTTTACAAACATGGAATTTATCTGAATGGTAAGTAGCAGTATTGCCTGACTTCACTTGACATGGCTTTTGAATGAGTTGGCTTTTTATATTTTTATACACACATGCAATGTATCTCTAGTCTCTTAGTTCATGTAGATTTCCAAGAAAGTAGTGGTTTTTTTAATGATTTTTTGTTTAATTAGAAACTGGAAAAATGTTTTCATAAAGTAAATGCTGGCCTTTCATTCACTTTTCGTTTATTTTGTACAAAACATGTTTTCGTCAGTTTTGCTCTCTGCGTAATGAGAAACTAAATGACAGCTACTCAAAATGGTCTGTGGGGCAAAGAAACAGAAAATGTCACGTTAGTGTGCTCTGATTTGTCTTATGGCAGGCTTTTATGGTGTGACAAAAATATTGCCTGCCCTCATCTCCTGTAGAGATTAAGTTAATCAGCCCAAGCTCAGTCTTGCTCCCTTGTAAGGACAGGCAAGAGAGACTTTGACAAGATTCCATGATTGTGGCAATGGTCCAGACAGCCCTGGCTCTCTTTCCTCTTGGGCTAAGATTTGTTTTCTCCTGTGTTCTAAATCCAAAAGAAAATCATGCCTTTGGAGTACATGTATCAGTCTTATGTATCCTCTTTGGGAGTACATGGATCAGTTTACTTTATCCTATTTGGGTGGGGGGGAGGATGGTTTTCTCAGGTTCTGAAGTGCTATGTAGGAAGAAGTTATTAGGGAAGAGTTGATTTACTCTTTCATTGTAGCTGGAAAAGTTGGTAGAAGAGTTGCTTTTACAATTATTTCTTAATATTTTAGTGTTTTTCATCCTTATGATTGCAGTATATCAGCTTGGTGAAAATACCCAGTTTTGTAGAAGTTGAATACTACTGTTTTATGAAGTTCTGCTCTCTGTCTCATGTTTGAGCAAGTGTATTAGAAGTGCATGTCTCATGCTTGAGCAGTGGAAATGTTGGGAAAAACTTCTTTCTTGGTATATGCAGTTAGGGGCTTTAGTTTTCCTCAAACTTTAGTCTCAAAGCTTGAAAAGGAACATAGAAAAACTTACTTGCATGTCCCTAACAAGCTTGTAAGCATAATAAATCACAACATCTTTGGATTTTCTTGAAATTAAAGCTGTTGGATCCTCTAATGGATTTCTTATACTTCCTTTCTTCCTCTAGTCTTGAAATACTGTACTTGAAAATCCCAGATAAACCGGCTTATATTGTTGCAGTATTACATATGATAAAATCCTTACTGATTATCACGAGGGAGATTTGCAGTTTGTAAAAAACCACCCTTAAGTTTTCATGGACAGCTTTGGTTCTGTTCTGTCATTTCACTGCTGGAATGTGGAACCATGCTTTCATGTAGGTTTTTGATTTTGTAGTTACTCCTCTCTTTTTTCACATGCAGTCCAAAGCATTCAGGATTTTACTAATGATTCTACTATGGTGTCAGAAGGGGGAAAAAGAGTACTTAGAGGGAATTGGGTTTAAATCAGAGAATTGTAGAATGGTTTGGGTTGGAAGGGACCTTAAAGATCATCTAGTTCCAAGCCTGTGCTATGGACAGGCACTTCCCACTACACCAGCTTGCTAAAAGCCCTGTCCAACATGGCCTTGAAGACACTCAAGGGTTGGGATATCTGCAACTTCTCTGAAAGCATCTATTGTGGGAGTATTTTTAGACCTGAAAGTAGTCACTGTTAGTGACTTGAATATATACTTAAACATATACTTTTATTAATTAAAAGTTGTGCTACTAGTGGCATTGTCTGTATATGTTACCATTTTTTCTTCAGGTGAATTTTGAAAGTGAGCTTGTCTCTTCATGATTTTTTTAAATTTTGATTGCTTAAAGGGAGTGGGTAAAAGCATGGTTTTTAAATTTATAAATTTGTAAATTTAATTTATTGGGTTCTGGACTGTGGAAACAATCTGTTAGCAGAACTGTGTTATTCCCCATAAGCAGTGAAAAATCTCCCAAAAATGTGAAAAACTTGCTGTTTTGTTCCTTTTAGTTATAAAATCCTGTCAGTTCTGACAAATCATAGTGGTTGGAAGTAGAAATAACTTGTCTATATCTAAAATAATTCTCATGGAATTTTAATAACCTTTCTAAAAAATAACATTACTTGAAAGTCATTTTTGGGGTTATATTCATCATGGAAAAAAGAATAAATATAGAAAAACATTTGGTTTATGCGTAGACATCTTTTTTATTGAAAGTGAAAATTTTCTTTTGGTCGATACATGAAAAAGAAGTCTATGGGCTTTGCAATACAAAACTGCATAATGATGCACAAATTCTTAAATAGTGTTAAGTTCTTGTTTAGTTGCATATTTCAAATATCTGCCTGACGTGTGATTGCTTGTGCTGGAATGTTTATTGCAGAAATGTAGCGAGAGCTCTGACAGGAGATTGCGCAATCAGAGAAGCTTCTCAGAGTTGATTCTTTGCTGCAGTTGTGCTCAACT
>VZTN01006389.1:0-65873 GCA_013400515.1 Erpornis zantholeuca
GTCACCCCTCAGGGCTGTCACCCTCAGGGCTGTCCCGGCGGTGCTGGGCCCCTCCCGAGCCCCCCCGGTGCCGCAGGCTCGGAGCCAGCCCGGCCGTGCTCGGGCCAGACGCAGGACCCATTGTCAGCCTGCCCACACAACAAACAGAGGAAAAGGCTGTTCAAGGAATTTCCTCCCTCCAGGAGCCGGGCGTTTCCATTAATTCTTCTCGGTGAGTCAGGCTGGCTGCACTGGGTGTCCCCCTGTCCCGGCATCCTGAGGAACATGCCTCTGAGCTGCTAATTTTATCCAGCTCCTCTAACGCCCTGCTCAGCAGCCGCGCTGGGAGGGTTCCCCACCGCCACCGCTGGCTGGGGAGAAGCCACGGAAAGGCAGAAACTAAGGATAAGACTTTTGGCAGAAGTTCTGGCTTTAGAGACCGGGGAAGGTGGGGAGCAACTCACAAGGTGCTGGAAAGAGAGAGCCCAGGGCAAAGGGGGTGTCAGTGACAGCAGAGCACACAGAGGTGCCACCCTCCGTCCCCTCATCAAACACCCATCCCCATCCCTCCAAAAAATGGAGATGAAAAATGGGGTTGGAACAAGTCAGTGGTCCGGCTCAGCCTGAGCACAGAGTCCAGGAGGAGATGGGGATGTTCCTCAGTACCTGAACACTCAGTTCCGTGCCCTTCAGTTTCTGGCAAAATCCAGCACACAAGGCACGAGCAGAGTCCAAAGCGGAGCTGGGCCAGCCCTCGCCCTGCCGTGCGTGGGGAGACAGAGTGCCCTGGTCAACAGCAACACCTCCCTGGCAGCTTCCCTTCCACACATGGAGCGAGTTAAAAATTAACTGCTGAGCTGAGCTGAGCTTCTGCTCTGCTTTGCAAACCAGCAGAGCAGCAGCCTGGGTGCCCCTGGCTCACACCGGCACAGGGGGTGCCCCGTGCTTGTGAAAACAGTCACACATGAAGCATATTTCATCTGCAGCTGCCCAGGGAAACCTCTGCTCTAAAGCAGGTTAAATGTGAGTGACAAGCTGTGAAGCGAGAGATTTGTGGATGTGTTAGTGTGGTTTTCACAGAAAAGAGCTGGTCCGGCTCTGGTTTCAAAGCACGAATGCCTCACACGCAGCAAAATGATGCTCCAGTGTCACTTCGAAGGGATAGACAAGGCTATTTATGAGAAGAAAAGCCTCTAAAATACTGCAGGCAATGGGAGATGGCACAGTTACAATTTATCTTTGCTAAAAAACAAAAGTCGGGCCGTGACCAGAATCTTAATACACAGCCCTGAAAAAAACCCCCTTATTCCCGCTGAGCTGCATCCTGAATCGGTGCCTGTGGCGCGGCCCGAGCATGCTCTGCCGTGGGAATCAGGGACATTTTGTGGTTGCTGTGTCCCAGCCGGGGGGGCTGGACAGTGAATCAGAGCTCAGGCACCTCCCGGGCCGCGGCTCCTCCGTGCGCCCACGCAGAGAGAGCATCATCGGCACAATCATCGGAACAATCACCGGCACCATCACCGGGACATCATCCGAGCGAGCGCAGGCAGCTGCTGGGGCTCAGCAGCGCGTCCCGCATCCTCCTCCGTGGAAAACCCTCTTCTCCCAGTGACTGAGCGCTGCCGCGGGTCCGGGGCGGGTCACTGATTCATCCTTCAGCCATCGGTTCCCAAAACACCCGTCTGGGAACGCCGTGGAGCGGCTCTTCCACCGGGCAGCCGTGCTGGTCCCTGCAGCCCCCGGCATCGCTCCCCGCACCGCTCCCCGCACCGCTCCCTGCCTCCCCCGCTCCGCTCCTCCGGACCCTGCCGGAGCTGCCCCGGGGCCGCCGCTCCGGGGGAAGGGACTCCCGCTGGTGGCAGGCAGCTCTGTGAAAGCTGCTGCTCCCCCACATCGTCAGAAAATTCCATTTTTAAAACACTCACGCACGTGAAAAAGTGGATTTCCAGTGTCTTTGCAAAGTAGAGATGCTTTAATGCCTCAAGGAATTAGGGAACATCTGACACAAACACCTCACAATACCTGACACAACTTAAAGTACTTTCTCCACCTGCTGCTGTTTCTGCTTGGACTATAATGGAAAGGGAAGAGAAAAATGCCATATTGTGCTTCCCAGACTGGCCATATTCCAGCTGGGTTCTGTTTAAAATTCACCTGCCATCCCAAATGCTGAAAATATTCCAATCCAGACACGGTTTTTTCTCCCCCTCTTCCTGAGTGGTAAAGTACGAGACACAATTTTTCATTTAGAAACATGCTTGGGAGCCATCAGAGCCTTTCCCTCCACCAGACTTTCTGGGATGCTCTGATTTGCACCCTGGTGCCATTTCCTGAGCCACTTTGCAGGATGGCAGCACAGGACTGCCAGAGAGGACAAGGACAAATGTACAACTCTAAGGCAAACTGAAACCTTGAGCAGAGTGCAGTCCATGGAAAAGCTCCAGGTGACTTGAAGGATTTTACAGAAGTAAAAAACCTTTAATACATTATGCAGAAAGTGCTGCCAAACACATGCTGGTTTCATCCTGATTCAAACAACAAACTTCTTCCTAAACACTGAATGTTTTAGCTACAATAAAAGTATGCAAAAACGTGTTATGAGGTTGGAGAGACATTTATCAAAGTCAAGGACCTGGCAGACCTGAGCCCCTCAGAGGGGCTGCCTGAGGGTCTCTGTGGCCAGGTTCAGAGTGGTCAATCCCTGCCTGAGGCTCACAAACCCCCCCAGCGCAGTGCCAGGCACATCCCCTGACTCCCTTGTGACAGAACCCTTACACACTTGAGTGCAGAGCTTACAGTTTGCCATAAGCAAATAAATTAGGTACAATTTAATATTTGATTGTTAGATTTACTGGCCCCGGGCTGGGAGCGATGCTCGGCCAGGCCAGAGCCTGTGCAGGGACGCCAGGAAGGCGCAGGTGCTGCTGCCACACCCTGGCCGTGGGGCCAAGGCCACGGCGCTGACGCAGAACGGAACCGCAGGCGGGAGAACAAGGGACAGGGTGGGCAGAGCTGCTGGGAGCCCCCAGCAGCTGCCCCTGACCGTGCCAGGGCCCTGCAATCACTGCACCAGCCCCGTGTGCCTCAGAGCCTGCGTGTCACAGACCCAGCTCCTCCACCTCTCAGCCAAAAAGCCACTGCAGGAAAGCGGTGACTGACGAGGGCAGTGACGCAGGTGTATTGTGACTCTAAAAAGACAAAATATATAGGAAACTGCTCCATCAATCAACGACCCAGCACAAGAGTTCTCTCTCTGCATTCCTGAGGAATGTCCAGAGCCAGCATTCTGACAAGGAGCCGCTCGTTGTCAACGTGCTGCATCAACCTCGGCAGCCCACGCAAAATCACACCAACAACTGCCCAAAAATGTGCATGTTCCAAGTGTTACAAACTGCAAGGGGCTCCCACTGCACCAACAAAGCCCTGGGCGAATCCAGAATTAAAGCACTCTTAATTCACTTAAAGGGATATGTCAAAGCCTCCCTTAATTGTGATAAATGCCCTTCCCTCATCTCAGAAGGTGACATTTCATGGCAAAGAGTCCCAGGAAATCGAGTGGAACAAGGAAGAGTTTCCTGTTTTGTAAGTGCTTTCCTGTGATGACAAAGCCCAGCATGGGAGCAGTTGGCTGCAAGGTTGGTGCTCAGGTTTTTTAGGTCTTTGTTGTTCCCAGGCAGACAGATGGAATTTGTCACAAGAAACTAATCAGGGACACTGAGACCTAGTTGCATTTACGGGGATAAAATCTCAGTTTGAGGAGTCATTAGAAATCTGCCTCTCATGAGCATGCTTCCTGCTAAGTCACAGATCATTTCCCAGGCAAACCATTTCTTTAGAGCCTGGCAGAATGACCAGGAGGAGAGCAGAGGGAGTCCTGCACAGCATCATTAACCCGAGCCTGTCCCTTCTCCCACAGCACAGAGGAGCTCATCACTGCAGCAGTCAGAGGGGTGTGGGACTTGGGAGAGGGCCAAAAGCAGCAGTCAAGTAACTTGGACCTTAAACCATCCAGAGGGTGTCCCTCTGGGGCAGGCAGGGCCCCCACCCCCTCCAGTCTGGAGGTGAAGCTGAAAATCCCCTTTCCCTAGAGAGGGGGAAAAGCCTCCAGGGCCCCCACAAGCACCCAGCAGCCAAAATGAACTTCCAAGGCAGCAGAGCCTCCTGGTGCCTCCAGCTCTGTTCCGAGGCTGCTCCGTTGGGACACACCCTGGGAGCCCTGCTGCCTTCCCGGGAGGAGGAGGAGGAGGAGGAGGAGGAGAGCTGTCCCTGCACGCCCCAGCTGAGGGGCACCGGGGGCTCTGGGGGGCTGCCAGTCCAGCCCCTGGCTGCCTTCAGGGAGCATTTCCTGAGCTCTGGTAGGTGGAATTGCAAACAGGAAAGTGCTGAGCCAGCTGGGAACAAGCTGTTCGCCTGCCCCTGAGTGTCTCTCTCCCAGCAATATTTTAATTCCAGCTCAAACTGCCAAGAAAGGGAGCTCCTTAATCAGCAGCGCGGGGAGGAAGGGCAGCTCCCGTTCCTGCGAGCAGGGTGTCCCTGTGGCTGCCCTGTCTCTGGCCACCACCCTTCCTTCCCCTGCAGCCGTCCTGCTCGTGGCCAAGCTTGTGCCAACCGTGCAAAAATCCCTTCCCGTGCCCTCACCAAGGCCAGCACACACCAAATCTGCCAGACCCTGCTGCAGCTCTCGGTCTCCCACAAAAGAGGAGCTGCCTTGGTGGACCAGCAAACGTCCCACTAGCCATGCAAATTTCCCCAATTTATGCTTTTCCAGAAAGCTTGGCCTTCATGGTTTGTCAAACCTGGGGCATCCCAGACAGAGGAATGATGTCCCCCAACTGTGCTGTGCCATTTCTCTGATATTCCACTATCGCTGCTGCACCCAGCAAATTCTGCCTTGTACCAAAAGCCATTTCTGTCAAATTAGGTTAAAGGGAAGTAGTGAAAAACTAAAAGCTCTGCTTCTAATCCTGCCACCTGGAAAATCAGCAGAGAAATATAATTTTGTAGTCTTTCAAATTAAATCAGATTCTGGGCTCTCTGCTGTTGAGTTTATCCAGTGCTGAGTGGAGAATCTCTGCTCAACCATGATTAGGGTTAGGCATGTTCCATTCATGACAAAGCAGTTCCAGTTCAGTGATGCTGCTTTTAATTGTATCCTCATGCTATTTTTAAAAATTTTATAATTTGCCTCAGCCATTTCCCATTAATGATGTCTCAGCAGGAGGTGGCTTTTAATGGCAGAGCAATGCTCTGAATGCAGAGAGGTCAGGGACCTGCACCTGGGTCAGTGTGTCTGTGTTTTGTGTAGCCTTTCCCTTCCCTGCAGCACCAGCACTGAACCCACAGCAGATCCAGCACCCCAGGCACAGCTCTGCTCCCTGGCACTGCCCAGGTTTCTCACTCATGCTGAGGGTGTGTGGATGTTCTCGCTGGTTTTTCTGGGTTCCCTGGGTGGCTGTGCTCTGAACTCTCCTGGCTGCTGCTCTCCAGTGCCAGCCGTGCCCAGGAGCAGTCACTCCCACCTCTCTTTGATGCTTTGTATAAAACTGACCTGCACATGATTCTGTGTCTCTCTATTCTCTTTCAGCATATCCAGTACAACCACGAGTCTCTCTGTGCTTTCCTTTATTCTACTTTTTTCCCTGATTGGTTTTCACAGGCGAAGCCCAGAATGTCACATCTGATCTTCCCTCGTTTTCCCGCAGGTTTTCTGGGGAAGCTTGCACCAGCTGCATGAGAAGCAGCAAAAAGGATTGGGAGTGTGATGGTGCTGAGCAGTCACCCAGGGCTCCTGCTCCCTGCAGCCCCAGGCTCTGAAGTTGGAGCTCCGTGCAGCTCTTGGCTCCTGCAGGCAGCGACAGCAGCGTCCCCACACCTGTGCTGATGGTGCTGCCACCTCCTCTTTTTCAGGCTTTCTTTGCACATTCCCCTCTAACAGTCCAAAAAGGGCAAACACCTGCAACTCTCTCCTTCCAGTGTAAGCCTGAGTGCTCTCCAGTGAACTGCTGCTGTTTCCTGAAGGAATTATGGACTGGAATTCAGTCATTATGGGCTGGATTCATCACTGCTTAACTAGCTTTCTCTGCAGAGAAATTACAAAGCTGGTTGAGGAAAACTTACCTGGGACCGCTGAGATTTCAGTGTGAGACTTTTCCAGTTTTACATTTAACAGCTTTAAGGATCATGAAACGTTTCTCTGCTTTTCCTGGCCTTGGAAGGAGCAGGGCTGCTCACATTCCTCCAGGGCTCCGGCTCTGCTGACCTCTGCAGGCAGTGAGGCAAGGCTACACAGGTGACATCAATGACAACAGCTATTTTTTATAGAAAAACAGAAATGAGATATTTTTCACTTTTTCAAATGAAAAACCCCAAACAAACAAGAGTAAACATGAGTGAGGTGGTTCATTCTGAGAAGCTTTTCTGGTATCAAGAGATATGATCTTACACAATATGGTGTTTTGGTTTGGTTTCTCTCTTGTTTTCCTAATTTACAATGTGTTTTAGCATCTCTGCAAAATATCCCTCAGGCAGCCAATGGCAACAGGACCTAGAGTGGTGATTTAACACGAGAGAATATGTTCTCTTACACCATTTTCTCACACTGTTCTCTTTGTGCTGTGATGTCATTAAACCACTTAAAACCAGGTGCAGAGGCTGCATCTTCATCCTCTCCCTCTGCTGGTGGCCGTGCAGTTGTCCTTCTGTCACAGACCAGTGCTGTCCTTCAGCAGCATCTGCCTCTTCTCTGCCACCTCGCTGAGATCCAGTCCCTCCTGGGCACGGCTGTGAGCAACCCCAGGAGCTGGCCCGAGGAGGAGGAGGGGGAGGAGGAGGAGGCGGAGGAGGAGGAGGAGGAGGGGGTTGTCTCCCTGGGAAGCATTGCCCTGGGACAGAGCACAAGTCCCACGCTTACCTGAAGGCAATTTGCATTTGAGGACAGCGGCATTCCCTGAGCCAGGCTGCACGTGTCAGCAGGGGCACGCTCACTGCTGCTCCAGAGAGTTAACGTCACCGTCACAAGGAGGCCGAAGCAGAGGCTGTGCAAAGCCAGCAGCCTTCCCTGCCAAGCAGCACAGCTGTAGGGGCACGAGGGAGCAGAGCTGCTGGGAGAGCAGCCGGGCTCGGATGGATCGCGGTAGGAGGGGAAGGAGAAGCTGAAAGCTTCTCCTTTGACCCAGATCTGGCTCTTTCCCATGTGTGGGGGAGGCAGTTTTCGCTGCTGCTCCAGAAGAAGATTAATTTATTGCTCCTCTCCGGGCAGGTGTTGATGGATTGTGTGTAGAACCACAGAATTTCCCCAGACCTGAGATGAAATCAAATCTCCAGGAAATGTTTCACTCCTCATATACAGGGCTATCTAGAAAAGGCAGGTCCTCAGGAGTACAGCTTTACCTGCAATCATCTGTAGCACTCTGTTTTGTTTCCTTTGAGGAGACTCCGGAGTGCAGTAAGAGGCCATTTCAAGGATCCAAAGGAGAGGGCAGGGTTTGATCTCTCTCCACGGCCTTGTAAGTAATTCCTGGCAGGAGGGAAGGAGGCAATACAGGTACAAAGACTCAGGGAGGTTACAGGAAGTTATCCAAAGCCAGCAGACAGAAACCCATGCCTGCCTGGATTTGGGGGAGATGTGGGAACTGCCACGCCCGGAGGCAGGACCGAGGCCACTCTCCCACACCTGGGGCACATTCCCTCGGACCCAGGAGCCACCTCTGCCTCCAGTGAGCACGGCTGGAGGAGCAGCTCCACCCAGGACCTGCTTTTTGTTTTCCTCATCCCTCTCATCCCCGCGGGCAGACAGCTGAGCACAGAGCAGCCCTTGGCAATATCAAGCTCACCTGTCTTTAACTCCACAGTCTGGAAGCTCAACTCCACACCACTTCCACTTGGAGAATTCCTCACGTGTCATCATAGTTTTAGTTCTGTTCTATTTCTATTGCTACCTTACCTTAATAACTTTTTAATACTCATTTCGTTTGCATTTCTCTCTCTATTCATTTTCATTTCTCTCTCTTTTCATTTTCATCTGTTCCTGATATCTCATTTTTCCAATAAACTAAGTAATGTAATGGCCCTAATCCCAAGCCTCCTATTTAGAGCATGGATGTGGAGACTGCAGAAAGAAGCCCCAATTTAAATCTGCCAGTCAAACATAACTTAATCTATCACCTTCTTTTAATCTAAAACTGGTCCATGGGAAGGAAACCACGACTGGGATTCAGTTTAACTTTAAAACATCCAGCTTTACACCTTTCTAATGCTTGCTCCTCTTATGTAGAGGCTGTTATAAAATGGCAAAGTTATACAGGCCTTGGACAACACAGAGTCACAACTATTTAAGTAAAAGGAGATTGCAGAGGCTCTGAGGTGCCCAAGGGCACATCCCTGGTGCCTTCACCGTGGCACAGGCACTGAGAGGCAGCTGTGATGCTTTTCTATTGTTTTTCAATTTCTGGACCTCTAAAAAAAGTGAAGGGAATTGAAGACACTGAAGACAACTGCTCCTCTTTGTTGCCATTCCTGCCTGCTGTCAGACAGTCCACGGATTTATCAGAGGCTGTGGCTCAGGGTTGAAGCACAGCCCCAGGCAGCTGCAGGCTGGACAGAGCCAAGGAGCTCTGGCATGAGGACACTGAACAGGGAATGTTCCTCCCTGCACTCCTGTGGCTCCAGCTCCTTTGCTGGCTGGAGCTGGACAATGTTCACCTGCAGTGCTCAGCCCCAGGACATGTGCAGCACCTGAGATCCGCCCTGAGCACAGCAGAAAGGCACCTCCCCGCCGAGGTGATTGATCACCCGCCCTGCTCGGGGCCAGTGGTATCAGGCAGAAGCAGAAAATGTTCAACAAGGCTGCCAGCACGAGGAAAGAGCTCCTGAAATCAATCATGCGAGACAGCAGCTAATTACCAGACATCGTGCCTGGCCCCAGGTGTTACAGACGTGGCAAGGGCTTTTCCAGTGGCTCGAGCCCCTCGGGACCTCGGGCTGCTTGTGCTTCCAGCACAGCCAAGGCTCCCCTACAGCCTTTGGCTTTGGCACTTCAGTCTGATTTACATTTTCTCCACTTCACTGGGATCAGGACCTGCACAAAGAAATGTTTGTGTCTTCTTCCCTGGGAGGGATCAGAGGTTGGGAGAAACTCACTGCCCTGAAGCATCAAGTGCTAAACAGCTGCGCTCCCACAGTGTAAGGAGTTGTGTTAATTTGGTGCCTTTCTTCATCAATCATTAAGGAACTTTCATCAAAGTTTCACCACCAGTTGGATGCTGAGCAGGGGCTAAGGGGTCCCTGCAGCCCCAGGGCTGCAGCAGAGCAGTGCAGGGCACATCCACAGAGACCCTGCGAGTGCCAGAGCTCCAGAGCTCCCAGAACTGGGGACGTCTGTCA
The DNA here is from genome assembly GCA_013400515.1 of Erpornis zantholeuca. Lineage (NCBI taxonomy): Eukaryota > Metazoa > Chordata > Aves > Passeriformes > Timaliidae > Erpornis > Erpornis zantholeuca. Next base: position 9,361 of record VZTN01006389.1, read on the forward strand.
CACACCTCTGCTCATCTGGGTGCACCTTGGGGCAAGTCTGCAACACTGAACCAAGCCATTTCTCCTCTACGAAGTTCTCACGGGCTGTTTGTTTATTTTTGTCTAGTCCATCACTGGTGGCTCTGTGGCAGAAGCTCAGCCCCAGCTCTGTCAAAGTCCAGAGAAATCCCTGTGCAGTTCTGCCCTGAGCTGGAGCATCCAAAAGCTGCCACAGTCACTACATTCTGGGCTGCAGCAAACAGCCTGACAGCTGGGTGCAGCGACCAGTTAGCAGATAACCACACTTTATTCTGACCCTTATTTCATCCTGCAGCAATTAGCCAAGAAAAAAGGGCCTCATCACACTTAATTCAGCCTCGTGTTCCAGCGTGTTCAGGGAGGCAGAACCTACACGTACCTTCTGCATCCTGAGTAAAAACACCATTGGTGTCTGCCAGCTCACATCAGTTTTCACAACTACAGCAGGAGGGAAAAGCTGCTGCTGGGTTTAGCCACCTCAGAGGAGGATTTTGAACAAAGCTGAAGCAATCCAGTGAGCACTGTGAGGAGGCAGCTGCACTCTCAGCAGAGCAGGGCAGCCACCCGGGCCTGGGAATGAGCCCCCCACCAGAACTCAGACATTTATTCCATGTTAGGTCCTTCCCTTTGCTCCACCTTAAAATAAAAACATAAATTTGATGTCCATATTCTACTTTTCTGAAATGACATCTTCCCCATAAATATCTTCTCAATAGTCCCAGCCCCAGCCCCGGCTCTAATAAAAGTGCTCTTTATGGTTATTAGACAAGTGAGATGTCCCTGGACTGAACAATTACCTTCAAATATCTGCCCAGAACTGGCTGGGAGTGGAAATCAGCTTCTTCCTCCCCAGGTACAAATCCATAATGAGGATTTATTTCTGAGGCAGTGGAAATGAGGTAATCTCCCTCCTTCTTGAGGTGAGATAAGGAGAAAGAGGAAAAAAAAAAAAAAAAGAATAGTACAAGTTAATAGTGAAGCATCTGGAAAAGTAAATGATTTGCAGGGGCAGGAGGTCAATAGTGTGGAACAGCTTTGAGGGGAAAATGAAGAGTTTGCCTGATGCTGACCTGCAGCAGCTGGGACAGCCAGCACCCACTCCCTGTCAGCCTCTCCCTTATTCTTGGTTGCTCTAAAACCACCAAAAGTAAATCTAATATTGAGATCAGCCGAGGCAGCACTGAGGAGCAATGTGCTGCTCTGCCAGCTGACAGACAAACACTCAGGACAGACAGACACCAACGGGCCTGGAATGAGCTGGGGTTACCCTGGCACAGGATAAATCTGCATTTGTGGGGATGGCCCTTTTCTGCCTGGTTTGTTTCAGTAAGGTCGTTACTATAATAACCCTATTTCTGTAAAGAATATAAAATTGCCATGAAATGAAGCAGATGAGGAGAAATTGTATCATTGGGGAAACCACGCTGATGTCCAATCTCTGCTTCAGCAAAGCCACAGCAGATTTGTACTGCCCTGTGCAAATGTAGTGACTTGGGGAACTGTAAATTAGGATAAAGGTGTGTATTTATGGGAAGAAATTGAGGAAAACCACCTCAGCTCTCTCCTGGGATTCATACTCCAGGTTTGCCATTGGCTTTGCTCTCTGCCAAGCCCCAGCAGCTCAGAGGCAGAATCTGTTGATGCTACAGAAAGCAAAGTTGTGCAGAGCAGTCAATGGGAAATAATGGATATCAATTACACAGCTTGAACTGCCGACTGGATCAGGTTTTATAACTCTTTACTCTTGTGGTCTTCTTAATAAATCCACTGGGAGCGATGTCATATCCTTTATAGCAATATGTTTCACTCTTTTATTTCCTATGGAGGAGCAACTGGCCACTTTACAAAATGCTCCTTGGAGTCTCCCACAGCCTCAGGAAGGAATCAAAATTGGTGTGAGATGAACATGAGCTATTTATTCTCTAATACAGGGACCAGTTTGCCATAACATTTGGATATTGCTACTGGAAGTCAGATGGATTCCTTCCCTTCTGCTTCCCTTCCCTTCTGCTTTATGACACATGGGCAGCTTCTGAGGAGTGTGGGATCCTTACAGTGAGGTGCTCAAAGCTCAGGTCACCTAAAGGAAAATCACACATTGAGGAGAGCCTGCATTTTTGTGGCAGGCAGAAAACAGCATCAGTCTGCGGGGGTGTGAGAGTTTCCAGCCCTGCAAGTGCAGGGAAAGAGCAGACACATCCCTCAAATGAAGGTAAAAAATTATATTGAACAGGGGTAAAAAAAACCCCTCATCTTTGTCTATCATTTACAGTCTTTTATCTGCATTTTTATTTAAACCAGCCACCATCTCAAGCACTGGAAGCAGAATTGCAGCCTTCTTCCATGGCACCTTCCCTATGGTAAATCTAATTAAGCAGCCATTAAGATGTGTCTTAGCTCGATTGTACCAAGGTGACCTGGAGCTCCTGCTAAATGTTAGCAGCAGCATTCCCCACAAACTGGCATCCCAGAGGGAACAGGCAGTACTGTTTCTCCTGATGTGGCCTTTAGATGAATGTGGTTATTAAAGTGCTTTGTGTACCACAGATTTCCAAATAAATGAATCTAATTTTCTGGCAGCTGAAGTGCTCTGTGTGCCCCTCCAGTGCTCCCAGCCAAGGCTGGCATCCCAGTGAGCATCCCGAGCATCTCTGGCTCTGCAGGATGCCAGCAGCCACGGGGGCTGGCACACGGGGACAGAAATGCACAGGCAGCAGTGCCAAAAGCCTGGCCAGAAGAAAAGTGCTAAAATGTCAGAAAGGCAAGGAGAGAGAGCAGAGTCTTGCCTGCAACAGCCAGAGCAGCTCTGTGGAAGTTTCCTCCACCTGCAGACAACAAGATTGTTTCTGAGTCCAAGTAAACACCTGGCTGGGAGTTTAAATATCTTTAAATCCCTAAGTCTCGATTCTGATTAAAATCTGGAAACATTTCCTTGATTTACACTGGCCTGACCTCCAGTGTCAGAACCACACACAATTCATATTCATGATGCAGAACTCCATAGACCAAATTTCACATCCCTCCCCACAACCAGACCTGCTAATGCCCAACAAACAAATAAATATCTGTTTTATAAGCAATTTATCATGCTCAGGTTAATGAGAGCAAAATGCTAATGATGAGAATGAAAACTGGGAACAGGGTCTGTTCGTTACTGCAGGTTTTTTCATGCACCCTAAGAAGTATCATTATGCTGAAGAAAATGTGCACCAGGTACTAAATCAGACAGATCTGCAGCTGAAAAACTACTTCCTTTGGTTGTTACCTTATGTTTGACTTCACAAATTTATTCCTTAAACTGCAGCTACAGTTAAAAATAGGAAATATCCCACCAAGCCTCAAAGTAGCTGAGCAGGTGGGAAATGTCTCACTTCCCCCTTGCAGATGCCAGCAGGCACAGTTTGGGCACGGGGGTACACGGCTGGGGAGCTCTCCCCACGCCCTGTGCAGGGGCCTGGAGAAGCTGGAGACACACGAGTGATGAATCCCCAGGTGCAGGGACAGAGGAATGAACTAAGCTTAAAAACAAAACAGAACAAGGAGAGACGGAGCCAGGTGGTGGCAGAGCTCCTGCTGCTCCCCAGCCTTTGGCTCCTGCTCCCAGGTAAGGCACAGAGCTCCTGCTCCCCAGCCTTTGGCTCCTGCTCCCAGGTAAGGCACAGAGCTCCTGCTCCCCAGCCTTTGGCTCCTGCTCCCCAGGCTTTGGCTCCTGCTCCCCGGGCTTTGGCAGCCCTGGAAAGCCCTGGAAAGGCAGAGGCCCTTTCTGTACAGCCCACATGAGTTTGCCCTGGGCACCTTGGCGCTGGTCACACATTAAACTCTGGGCTCAGCCCAGGGCACAGCAAACACGATTCAGTGAATGAGAGTGCACCAAGCTCACCCTGATTTGGGATCAGCTTTGCAGCTCCCTGTGAGCCTTTGGAGAAGCCTGGCCAGTGCCCTTCCCACCACAGAGGGTTAAGTGTGCAGCCCAGCATCAGCTGGGTCAGACCTGGGGCTTCTGGCTGGTGAGAGCAGCTCACTGGTTTGCTTCTAACAGCAGCACCATGTGCCTGTGGCACTGAGTTTCACTGGGGCAATTTTTAAAATTCTGTATTTATTTTCAGATCTTTGTTGTTCTGTCTCGGTTCCCATTTGAATTTCTGATTAAAACATGTTTATTTATGATTCCTTCAGCTATTATGATACATCTCTGCTGAGTAGGGAAGGCACAGTAAAACTAATTAAATGCCATCGAAGAAATTTACTTTGCCATTTACAGAAACACATTGAACTATGAGGAATGGCTCCTTCAGAATCCCTGCAAGGGTGCACAATTGGCTGAATTTTCCTGTGATGGACAGTCTGGTACCAGGGCAGTCAGGAGGGAGCAGGCAGAGAGCAGAGAGCAGCACAGCACGGCATGGCAGGTGGGAGAGGACAGGTGTCTGCAAGGGATGGCTTTGAGCAACGACAGCGAGGGAAGGGAGGACAAACACAGCAGGGAAAGGAGGTGATGGACACAAGGAGGGAAGGAGAGGACAAACACGGCAGGGAAAGGAGGTGATGGACACAAGGAGGGAAGGGGAGGACATACAGGACCCAGAGTCGCCATCGGCACAGCTCCAGCACAGGGCACACACGGTGTGGGGCTCACAGCCTGTCCCTGAGCTGAGCTGGGCACAGAACTGCTCTCCCCACACCTTCCCTGGGGCAGAGCTGCTCCCACCTTGTCACTGCCACCAGGGTCACTGAGAGGAACAAGAGCAACAGCAAGTGAAGAGCCAGCACGGGGGATTGCTCTTGGAAGGGACGTGGGACATAAAGGAGCAGTTCTGTGCAGAAATCTACTGTCACAGGGGGAAATGAATTAAATGAAGTGGAAAGCATGGCATGAACGGAAGATTTGCTGTAGTGACTAATGTAATTAACCTCTGTTGAAATAATTAAACCTCCTAATTTGTGCTGCATGAGCAGTACAAACGCAAGGGCAGGTGTGGGCAGCACCCACCACACCGAGCGGCTCTGGATCTCCTCTGCTCTGTGCAGTTGCTTGGAGAGTGCTGCAAGTAAACCCCACAGGTTTAGGAAGAAAAAGTTCTGATCACAAATATCCCACAAAATGCTATGGCCCATTCCTCTTGGGCTTGACCTGCCTCTTCATAAACTGTGACAATTTTTCTTCCTCCAGCACAGGCTTGCTTTATGCCAGTCAGAGAAGCAGGGTTTGTTGTCTCTAGTTATTAATTTACTTTTATTGACTGCAGTGCCTTTCCTCATTTTATTACCCAATAGCTCACACCAGCAGAACAGCTTTTCTTTTAGGTTACACATAAACGTTTGACTTTCCCAAGCAGGCACCAAGGAGAGGCAAAGCCACTGCAGCTCCTGCTGGGTGCATCTGCTGCCCTGGCCCTGCTGACCCCAGGGACACCTTCCCCCAGACCGTGGCTCTCACAGCCCCATCCAGCCACCAAAAGTGCTGGTCCCTTTCCCCCTCTTTTCACTGCTCAAGGCATATGATGAAAAAGCATAAGATTTAGATTGATTTTTTTTTTCTGTCCTAAAAATATGCTCTGAAACCCTTCCATTGTCCGTGTGCTGCTCCCTGTGATAAGGCACATTTTCCCTCTGCAGCAATTATTTTGAACACCACTATTAGAGTGACTGTGAAAACCCAAGAGCACCACAGAAGGTTCTGGGGATATTAAACCACCAGGTTCCCTGCTGCTGATGGACACATCCCGCTGCTCCAGCCAGCCTCCTGCTGCAGCCAGGACAGCAGGGAGCTGCAGAGATGTTGGGGTTTTTTTGAGAAAACAGACAGCTGAAATGAGTCCTCTACTCAAACAACTATTTGTGTTACAGCAAAAAAAAGAAAAAAAAAAAAAAAAAGAAAAAAGAAAAATAAAAGTAGCTCAGACATGGAAGCCCAACAGGAGAAATTCCCTGCTTTCCTGGAGCTGTCAGGAATGGGCAATGCAAGGTGATGGCTCGGAAGGGCACGGCAGCTCAGCAGGGATAAGATGCCAAGAAGCTCTGCCCCACCTCCCACCACATTTAGGGATGTGCAGGACCCAGCTGGGAGCAGCAGCTCTGGGGCAGAGGATGAGCAGTGGGGCAGAGCAGACCCTGGTGCTGCTGGTGCTGTGCCAAGGCTGGGTGAGCACATCCCCACCGGGGCTGCTGCTGGATTAACGAGAGGCAGCATCAATTCTAATTCACCACATCCCTGTCAGCAGTGCTGCCTAACACAGCTGCTCTCTAAATTTGATTATAGCTCTATCGCCACTGAAGATAATTGGGGGACATGTCATTAGTCTTACATCAAGTACAGCATGTATTTTGTCTTTCAGTCATATTTACTTTAACTTCACAAAAGGATTAAATGAAGTTTACAGTGATACGCAACAACTGTTGTGAGAAGGTGAGAATTCAACCGAGAAAATGAAAGAGAAAAAACCCCACAAATAGAAAAAAGTGAGCTCAGCTCTGTCTTACCCCCTCCTTCTCACTCTGCTGTAGATGATTTTCCCAATTCTGCTCATGACCACAGAGGAATTCCTAAGAAGAAATTTAGGAGAACACCTCCAGAAGTGTCCTGGTCCGTGTGTAGGAGCCAGAGGAGGCACTGCAGCCCTGGGCACACGTGGGTGTGTGGGTGGGGGTCGGGGGCACCGTGCTGCTGCCTCGGGCTGCCAGAAACCCTCCCCTGCCCGGCCCCAGTGCGGGGCAGGAGCTCACCTGGGCCCAGGTGGGTTCCTCTGTGCCCCAGTGCCGTTTGCACACACCTGGCTTCCAACACTCATTGGTGGGGAGGTGCAATTTGTAGGAGAAATCCTCTCCTGTGGAGGAGATGCTCACCTTTGGGACAGCATCCATCGCTCAGTCATGCATGGAGCTTCCCCCACCCCTTTTTGGTTCTTCTTTGTTTTCCGATTCTGAAGCTGGGACAGCGATTTTGCATCAGGCAGTCTGTGCTTGGACAGGTAATGGAGCAGAGCAGAGAGATCCAGGCACAGCAAAGCCAGCAGCTCTTGGCCCTGGACCTCCAGCAGCTGCTGAAGGCAGGGGCACAAGGAGCTCCTGGTGGGTGCAGCTGAGTGCCAAGCCCAGCATCTCCACCTGCTGGCATTCAGAGCCCAGGACATGTCCTGATCGGTAGATTTGTGGGTCTGTGCTGCAGCTCGAAGGTGTGAGGAGCTCTCCCTCAGCCCCCAGACTAACAGGCACAGCATCTCCCCTGGAAATGTGCAGACACAGAGAGACCCTTGGATGCTTCTCCAGAGCCCCCAGCTCTCCTCTCAAAAGAGGCAGAGCTGAAGATATTAAAGGTTTGTTCATTTGTTTGGGGGTTCATTTCCCTGGAAGACTGACAGGCTCCCACAGAGTGTTTATATGAATCCATTGAGTCTCTACATTTAATTACACTTGACTGAGTGCATTAACACAACCACGAATTTTTAAAAGCTATCAGTTTTATTCTGTTTGACTCCAAACCTGACAGTGTGATTTGCTTCCCAGCCCATCCTTTCCTCCCAGCCCTTTTCCCAGGTGTCAGAGCTGAGCTCTGGCAGCTTCTGAACCTGAGGAGACACCCCCTGACCCCCTCCAGCAAAGCTTCTCCACCAGCAGCAAAACACCAACTCCAGCCCACGGGAGGATAATGTGCCCTGAGTCACAACGGGAAAGGCCAATTATGAGGGAAGAAATACATTAACGAGTCTGAATTGGCTGAAAGATGAGCCCCAAGCACTGGGTCAGCTCCTCTAGAAATGGCCTTCATTCAGGAACAGACGAATTTTGGCACCAAAGTTTGGCCATGAAAAAGTTGAGTGACTGAGTGTGCCGCCAGCAGCGGCAGGTGTTAAAATCTTTGGCAGTGATACCTAAACCTGCTCTCTGTGGCCTCCAACTGATACTGCACAAACATGGCAGCAAGAGGTCTGAAAAAGCAAGCAGCAATTTCCAGATTTTGGGACAGAAAAGCACAGTTTGGCCAAAAGGGGTTGCACGAGAGATTTGTATTCAGGATCTGTGGCACTAGGAAGAGTTATTTGCATTTACTCCAGACAAGAAAATACCATCACCTTGCAGGGTAAATGTGGGTCCCTTAAGGTTTTCATTTAGGTCTTAAAGACATCCCCACAGAAGGCAGCAAACTCCCAACTTATATGCATCTCTTTTGAGATAATTTTGTTTACTACATAAAAATCTAAACTGTCCCAGAAAGCTGCTCTGGATTACTTTTAAGGGTTTTTTACCTCTAAAGCAGTTTTCTTGGAAGGATTTCACTGTGTGGATGAAAGACTGTTTCATCCACCTATTATTTGGAATTTATCCCTGTACTTGCCCCATGGAGAATTAGCAGATTTCCAGAAGTGAATGGCTTAAATGCTACTGACAACACACACAAACGCCATATTTTAATTTCAATAAGCTGCCAATTTAAGAAATGAAGTGGCATGAAGTACAGCAGGAGGGGAGTCTGGCATCAGCAGGGTGGACAGGGAGATTTTCCTGTTGACTGGAGTCTTTGCCACAGCCTGGAGAGAGGAGGCATCTTGTGTTGTTTTTAATCTCCTCAAACACATTATTTGAATGCTGTGAACTTTAAGTAAAATGGGAACATCTTATAAACATTAGAAAAACATGCAAAAGCAGCTGCTGCAGGAAGATGAAACCATAGTCTGGAGGTTAACAGCACCTGAACTTCAGAAGAGCTGCAGTCAGAATGGCCATCGAGCAGTTGTTCCCGCCTGTACTGCCTTGTACCTTGTTTTCTGCTGCCTGAGCAGCCAAGTCAGCCTTTAAATAGGTGTTTAATCGGTTGGTAAATGGGGCAGTTTATTACCTGCCTGCAATTCTGCCTCTCACCTGCACTGCAGCAAAGCAGCGCCGCTGCTGCAGCTGCTGCAGCTCAGAGCCCTGCGCCTGCAGACACCTCCGGAGCAATGCCCAGGAGGAAGGAGCAGGTGAGGGACCCTGGGCACCCTCAGAAACAGCTGCACCCGGAGCTGGCCTGAATGGTGTCAAGGTCTGATGGCTACAGAAGCTCTCATGGCTATAAAAGCTCTCGGTAGCTGCCCTCAAACCTTTTCACAGCTTAATGGCATTAGTGAAGGCGGCCGAGTTCATCACAGAATCCCAAAATGGTTCGGGTTAGAAGGGACCTTAAAGCTCACCTAATTCCACGCCCAGGCATGGGCAGGGACACCTTCCACTGGAGCAGGACACTCCACAGCCACTGGCAGGGACCTGGGGCACGGAGCAGGGGCCAGGAGCTGGTGAGGCTCCTCTGTGCTGCCCTGGGGGAGTGTGACCCACCCCAGCCTGGGTGCATCACCTGGCTGCCACCAGCCTGTCCCTGGCACGTCTCTCCAGCCTCAGCAGTGAGAGATTTCCATCTGCTCCCTGGGCACTGCACCAGCTCTTGCCTTGCTCGTGACACTAATTATCAGCATGGACTGATAAGCATCATTAGAACTGGGGAAGTAACAAGGTATTACAAGTGACTCCTGACTAAATTAGCACAATTCTTAAACCTTTGATGTGGACAGTTTTCTAGAATTGGTAATTAACTTTGTCTAAACACGTCAGAATTTGAGCAGCCAGCACTACAGCTCTGGAAATTATCAGGAACAATCCCCACTGGATGTGCACGTCCTGGTCTCCTCACCCATAAGGTATGAGCAGGAAAGACAAATGATGGACAAGACTTTGACTCCCTGTTTTGTGCCTCTCCACAGCCCAGAGACAGCTCCCCAGGGAACAAACTCACTTGCAAGCAGCTGAGAGCAGTGGGGAGCCACACAGGGCTGCAGGAGTCTGTCCCTGAAGAGGTTTTGCAGAGGAAGGAAATTAAAGCAGGGGAAAAGTTGCAGCTAATAAAAGAGCTGAAGCTCCCAGTGTCAAAATCCCACAGCCATACAGCTGAGTGACAGGCAGTTTCCATCCTATCCAGAAGAACTACAAATTTGTTTTCCTGCCTTAAAGTATATTGACTTTACAAAAACACTTTTCCTTTTAGTGACTACAGAGGTGTTAAATTCAGTGAATGCCCTACAGACAGCAAGGACAGGGCTGAGGAGGGGTGGCTCAGGGACGAGGGAGCTCCCTGGGTGCTGGGGGCTCGGTGGGCACTGCAGCAAGGACACACTGACATGTCCCACCAGGTTTGGCCCTCTGGGCACACATCTCCAGGCTGGTTCGGTTTTGAGATGGATTTTTGGGCTGCCATTAATATGTGCTGAAGCCACGGGGAGATTTTAAGGCGAACTCACCAAGTTTATCTCAAGATGCGAGGCATTTGTTCCTCCCACGCTTCCCCTCACTCCCAGCTCCCACCCAGACAGGCTTTGCCTCAGCCCACTCGTCTGTAAAGGAGGCACCAAGGCTTGGCAAGAGGGAAACAAAACACAGCAGCTTTCCTCTGAGCAGGATAGAGGCATTTGGGAGCAAGAGGGAACAGGGAAAATGAGTTTTAATGGACAAAGCAAACCAGGCTGCAGAAACTCATTTTGCTGTGTGGACAAGTTTTAGACTGTAGATTTATAAACTTCGATGCCTAAAAACTAGTAAGCATTAACGGTGCTTTCTCACAGCCCAGCTCACCTCAGTGAAAAAGCAGCAGCTGCTTTTTGTTGAGTAGAGGCTTTCCTGCCTCTACTCAAGCACTGTCCCAGGTCCACACATAGCGGAGACAAAATCCATGGGCAGGGAATGCTGCTGGGAATCCTGCTGGGAATCCACTTGAGTAAAAACCCAAACACCACTGAAATAAACATGCCAGAAGCAGGACCCCCTGCTGCTGTGGAGCAATAAGCAGTGTGTGTTGGCAAACAGATACGGTCAGAGGGAAAGCAAACGAGATAATTTACTAAACATTAAAAACATCTCAGAAAAGCACTTTCACTGGAAAGAGACAGACAGGAGAACAGGCTGCAAGGACAGTCTGAAACCTGCAGGTTTTCCATTTAAGGTACTTCTCCTGCAAAATGCACGTGCAGACATTCACAGACCTTTCAGCCCATGGTGTCACCTGCCTGTCCCCCTGGGAGCACAGCAGGACCTGTGACAGCCACTGCCACTGTCACCTGCGTGCCTCTGCTGCATCTCTCTCGCCTGGCTTGCCACACAAACTCCCCCAGAGCAGTTTACTGCAAGTGATTAACAGCAGGGACCAAGCTGCAGGGAGCTGTGGATGGCTCCAGCTCACCAGGCCCCATCCCAGTCTGGAGACAAGCACTGCTCCCAGTGCCACCCACAGAACAGAGGGGACCTGGTTTCTGCTTCTGCTGCCGTGGGATTTCCCTGGCCATTCCCTGATTCTGCCTTAGTTAACCCCAGGTGTTGCCCACGGTGCTCTCCGGACTGAGCAGTGCCCGGCGGCAGCGACTTAGGGCGAGGCAGGAGAAACTCCAGACAGGAGTTCCCAGAGGGCTGATCCTGAGTCCTTCCAGCAGCAGCCCAGCAGAATTGCCTGTGCCTGGCAGACACTGCGGGCTCCCTTCGGGGACATGAGCAGGTTAATTAGCACTTCTTTGTACAGCTGTGACCAGCGAGGCAACCCCTGAGGGCGCTGAGCTCTCACTCCTGGGTGAAAGCAGAGACTAACTTCACAAGGCCACCACTCACAACAGCTCCGGCTGAGATTTTGGCTGATTTGGATTGTAAATACCATTGCAGCTATTACAGCAGTGTTAAACCTGCAAAATAATTTTCACAGTTTTAAAGAAAAGCTGCTGAGGTGTCTCTGTGAGTGGTTTGTGCATGCCCTGAGTCATTTGGGCTTCCTGATCTCACCGGGGCACTCTGGTGGGTGCACCCACACAAACGGGGCACTCTCACCCAGCACAGCCGAATGCCCCGAGAGGCAGGGAGAGGAGCCCTGCTGTGCCCCTACATCTACTGCAGGTGGCAGAAACTGTTCTGCAGCTCAGACAGTCTCTGCTAGGCAATAGGAACGGGAATGTTATGAGCTGATGAGCAGGGAACTACTAACTATCCCCAAAGTCTGCTATTTTTGGTAGAGGCACAGACAGCACATAAAAACCAGCATATTTGCACTCTAGATTCATTCTCTGGCTAATGTTTTCTTTACCCAACTCACCCAAGCTAGTATGTAGGAGGCATAAAAGCACTATTTCTGCTTTGCTGGTCACCAAATGGAATGGGAGAGGCCAGGGACATTCTGGGTACGCGTTGCAGTGGAGCAGCCAGAGCAGTGAATCTGCATCCTGCAGGAAACAAATGAGTTCAACACTTGTGCAGCAGATCAGGCAAAGAGCCACCCCCGTTAGCCCTGCTGGGTCATCATGGCCCTGCCCGTGCCAGTCTGGGCCAAAGATTCAGGGGCTGTGTCTCCAGCCTCCCTGTTGCCTGTACGACAGCACTAGCAACCATACCTTGAATTGCCACAGGCTTTGATGACTAAGCCAAGAGCCCTGCAGATCCCCGGGCGTGGCCTTTGCTGCTCTCTCAAAGTCAGCAAGTGAAAAAATGTGCAAAGTACAAGTGCAACTGTGGGAGGGATTGCCTGGCCAAGAAAAATGAGGAAAAGTTTGAGGGGAGAAGACCCAGGAGATATTTAATGACCCAGACTGAGAGCAGCAGGGACAGCAGCACCTCCAGCCCTCGGGGTGAGGCTCAGCAAGGGCACAGCCAGAGCCACGTCAGCCACGCTCTGTCCCGGGAATAAATCTTCCCAAGGGGCCAAATGATTTAATAATCCTTGGGTCCTTCCCAGCAGCCAAGGGAGGGACTTGCTCTGGGAGCAGCATCATCCCCACGGGCGCTGCCAGCTCCTTGCTCAGCAGGGAGACAGCAGCACCCTGGTGGCACAGTGAGGGGCAGAGCAGCCACAGAGCATCCCTCTGCAAACTGCATACATCCTTTAACTGCGTGTTTAATTAAATAGAATACTCGTGTTTTGTATTAAACTCTCACAGCAGCTGACTATTTAAAACACATACATTGAAGCCCGCCAAAAGGGAATGGCTCCAGAGCTGTTCTCTAGATTGACTTCCAAGAGAAAATGCTGCTAAGTGTCTCTGAGGGCTTTCTAAATGCCCCTCCTGGGACAGGAGCCTGGTGTTGCTATGCAGAGAAATGGGTCTGAGCCATTGGGTACGAATTTAAAATATTACTTTATTTCTCACCATGAATATACCGAGGCACGGAGGGGAGGCAGGGCTGGGCAGGCTGTCAGCGTTTGCCACAGTGCTCTCAGTGCCGAGAGGGTGATGGATGATTTCCTGAGCTCCATTTGCTATTCCCAGCACTGCTTTCCCTCTCCCCTGGCAGTGGCTGCTGCAGGAGCCTCTCCCTGCAGGGCTGGGACAGACACAGGGATTTGGGCTCCTGCTCCAAGAGGAAACCTGAGAGGGAAGCAGGTGGGAGAGGGGAGCACTGGTGTGACCCAAACAGGCATCCCTCTGTGCCAGAGCCTCTCTGAGAAGGGTTTGGCTGGGGGAAAGGAGACACAACTGAAATAAATCCTTGAAAACCCAAAATTAATCCAACTATACAGCACAGTTTAAAATAATTTATTTTAACATTCCTAATGCAATGCATGTCTATGTTTGTGCTTGCTTTAGAACTGGCACAGACACAAATATCCTGTTCTCAGAACAGAAATCACCACGCTGGGCATTTTCACATACAAATGCAGGATGCTGGGTGGCAACAGAGTTGAACAAACCCACAAGCACAACCCACAACATGTGCAATCACAGCTGGCAACCAGCAGTTCCAACTTCTGTCCTGTGCAAAACAACAAATTTATTTAAAACCCTGTGAAATTACATGATAATTGTAACACCATTTAAACCTCCCAAATTTGAAGTAATAAATTAGGTTTATACTACTTAATTTTACAGGGACTTACTACCTTTTCCCCCAAACTGTCCAATTAGTTGCCATAATTACGTTAAATTGAAGCTGAATTTTTTTCTAGTCTAGATCTAGCTGGAAGCTTGTTGCTCCTGTTCCAGATCCAAAGAAGAATCTGTTGCCCTAAAGGCCTGTCTGGTCTCTAAATGTATTGGATACTCTACAAACCTAATTATCCTACAGCCTTGGATCCTCACTTGCTCTTTTTGTCCAGCTCCCTTTCCTGGAGCTGGGCTGCAGGGCAGTGCTTTTTCCTCGGGGTTTTTTCTTTGCTTTTTCTGTTTCTATAGCTCTCCTTTACTCAGGGTTTGCCCTGAGCCATTCCATGAGCTCTCTCTCCTCCCACTCCTCCCCTGCATCCTCTGTGGGGCAGGGGCCGAGCTCCATCTGCCTCCTGTGCCCTCTCTGGCACCGAGATGGACGTGAAGCCAGCAGCTGTGGAGCTGTGAAAGGCTGGAACCTGGAGAGCGAGCAGCGCCATGGTTCATTACTGCATGCTAATTATTCTTCTGGGTCAGCTGCAAAAAATGGCTCCCAGAGCAGGGCCACCTTTTGCCATTTTACAAGTCAAAAACACTGAACAAAACTGTTGTATTTAGTTTGTCACAGCAGGCACAAAATCCTGTCCTAGTCTCCTCTTAAATGATCCTTGTTCTAGGGAAAAAAAAAGAGGTTTAATGAATGCATCCAAATGAGCCATTAAGAGCAAAATAAAGGCAGAGATAAAGGAAGATAGAGACAAAGAATGGACTATCCTCAGATATGTTTTCTGCCAATGTCTTTCTTTACATAATAGATGGAGCTCCTTTCTTTCCTCAGATGGGAAGATGGGCTTGACACCATCTCATCAACAGCAGCTGTAATAACAGCTCCTTGCTATTAATATGCAAATTGAAATGCACACACTGATTAGAAACATGTTAGACAAAGGCTTTTGTCAGAGACCTGCAGTGGGCGAAGGGCTCGATTGGGGAGCAGTGGGCCACTACAAAATTCCCCATAAAGTCTCACACTTGAGCCCAGTGCAGTAACTTCAGCAGGGAACACCCTGCAGTGTTAATGAACATTTGCTCTCCCCCTCTCTCGACCTCGAATGTTCAAGCCCCAAACTGGGTCCTGCTTGTCTCCAGCCCTGGGCATTCCTCACAGCCTCTTGCTGCTGGCAGCTGGGCAGGTCAGTGACCTCAGACAGGTGCAGGAAGCTGCCAGCACAGCCCAGAGGAAGAATCAGACTTCCACATGCTTAATTTGAAGATTATGGAAGGTGGTTTTAAAGGCCAGGACTTGCTAATTAAGTTGATGCAATAGGAACTTGACAAAGGAAGCACCACTTAGGTACCAGGAGCATTCTTCTCCCATGATTAATCCCTGTGTGAAGCTGCACGTCCAGGGCAGCCTCATGTTGCCATAGAGCTCCTTTGCCTCCACACGAGGAGCCAGATAAAACCACGAATCACTTGTGCTGAGCATGAAACACCACTGAAAGTCAGTGTCCTGCCCCTGCAACACTCGCAGCAGAACCTAGAGAGCTGCATTGGGCTACAAACTCTAATGAAACACTTCTGAAACATTCGAGTTTCAGTGCTGGCAGCCACCTTTGCAGCTGTGTCCCAGTGCCGCCAGCACTGCAGTCAGCACTGTCTGTGAGGTGAGTCTGGGGAGAGACCCAACCAGACTGATGATAAATTACTGAGATTTACTTTCTTTACAGATGGTCTTGCACAGAATTTTAAGCCAAAAAAACATTTGGTCAGAACAGATAAAATCATTACGTTATAGATGTTCTGCATGAAAAATGCTGAGTGTGTTTCTGTTGTTGTTTTTTTGTCTTTGTTTTTTTTAATTAAGAAAATATATGCAAATGTTTTCACCCTGCAGTTTAAAGTAACCTAGGGGGATGCAAAGGTTGCAGTGCACCATTTTCAAAGCTCTCTAAGGCACCTGCTCACACGTTTCAGCCTGGGGTCATTGGACCAGGCGTGACATCAGAGATCTGGCAGCACTTCTACAGGGATCACTGACTTACCATGTGGAGATTTGTCTTTTTATGTCTTGCTTTGAAGGCCTAATGAACTTAGGAAAAGCAAGAGATTAGAAGGATTTAGGGACCAAAGCCTGATTGACTGGACCAGGACAATAGTAGCAACAAATGAAAATATTGCACTGCTCTGTGACTCCAGGCAGAGGCTGGCACAGGGAATGTGATGGGAACCTCAGCAGGGCTGGGCAGTGAGGGGTGGGATGTGGGCAGTGAGGGGTGGGATTGGGCAGTGAGGGGTGGGATTGGGCAGTGAGGGGCGGGATTGGGCAGTGAGGGGTTGATGTGGAATCCCTCCTGCCCTGCAGTGCCCTGAGGAACCCCAGAGCTGCCAGAGTGCCCCAGCTCCAGGCCAGGCTGGAGACCCAGGGGAGAACAGCCAGCCTAGCACGGGCTGGGAGCAGAGCCTGGGCCCAACCCAGCTCACTGCAGAGCTGTCTCCACACCTGCCTGGGGAAAGAAATTGTGTTTGTGCTGTAATTAATTTGCTGCAATTAGCTTGTAGTGATTACTAGAGCACACAGAAGATTTTTGGGTTTGTCTCCTGACAAAAATGCCTCTGCAACACCCTGGATGCTGCTTGGGGGAGGGTTCCTTTGGGGAAAGAAGGCTCAGAGAAGTTAAGCTGGAACCCACATGAGTGATGTGCCCTATTTCTGTAAATCATTCTCTCCATAAAGAGGCAGTTTAGCTTCAGAAACACTGCCGGCTTGTGTTATTACCCAAAACACAATAAATGAAACCTCCCCACAGCTATGAAACCCAAGGAGATGTTTACTCATCTGTGAAAAACCCATTCTCCTCCACACATGAAAGGCATCGATGCAAGAGCACAAATTAATCACACGGAGCTCCTGCAGCGGCTCTGTCCCAGATGCTGCAGGACGCCCGAGCTGTCCCTTGGCAGGGCTGGGGGCCCAAGCACAGCCCAGGGCTGGGGCTGCTGACCAGCAGAGCTCTGGGCAGCCCCTGGGATGCAGAGCAGCGAAGGACACGGCTCTGCCTCGGCTCCTTCTCTCTGCTCAGATCCCCAGACCAGGCAGAGGGCATGAGCTGCTGCTGCTGGCAGAGCCAGAGCTGACTCTGGGCAGGGATGACTCCGTGTCTGTAAGCAGCCTTACCTGCGTGGGGTGGGCAGCCCAGCCCAGCCCAGCCCAGCCCAGCCCAGCCCAGCCCAGCCCCGGCTCTGGTGGCTCCGTGCAGCTCCCGAGGGCTCAGCTCCCAGCGTCCAGCCTCGGGCTTGCGGCAAAGTCAATAAAGCAAAACCAGCTTCTGGTGAGCCTGCAGGAATCCTACCAGCAGGAGAAAGAATTCACACTTTCTTTGCAGTGTTCTTTACTCATGGAACCATTTGTTTCTCTAGAGACAAAGAGGAAAGGAAGAAACTCATCCATTACACAATCCCCACGATTCACTGCTGCTGCTCTTTATGTGTTGACACAAACCATGCTGGAGAAGGTGAAGAAAGTGTGTTTATTTCTGATTGAAGACTGATTACATCACTATCATGGATTATGTAGTAGAATAATCTTATATTCTTGGGAGAAATCTAAGAATAAATATGAAAAAGTAGAATTGTTTCCACTGTCCCTGAAGATGACTGATGAGTAAGTGCTGTATTTACAGGATAGTTATACTCTAGACTCTGTGCTGAATAAATATTGTCTTGAAAGGGTAAAAAAATCCATCGAAATATTTTAACTCACCACAAAATTAAAAAAAAAAATCATCCATGTATTTGTCCAAAGCAAAGGTTAGTTACATGTTAATTATTGAATCCACACAGGATCACTGTCCAAGAAAGCCTCCTCTCCTGCTGGCCCGCTCCCCTCCACAGAAGCAGCATTAGTGCTTGTCCTCTTCTCCTCCGACGAGCTACTATTGGTTCTTCAGGCTGCAAGAGAGAAATGAAGCCTGGGGACCCAGCACTGGGACAACCCACAGCTCGCCCCAGAATGGCTAAAGAAACATTCTGTGTGAGCCACCAGCAGACTTCCACTCTAAAAAATAGATAAATAAACTCTTGCCACCTTCTTTATGAAAGAAAACCACCATAGCAATTTGGAAAAAGTCTCCTCCCTTTAGGTCCTCAATTTGAATTTAAAAGCCTCACAAATCCTGCTCAATACCTCCCCCATGTCCCAGCACAGCTCAGCTGATGAGGAATTCCTCACTGGAATTGGCGTCGGCAAGCTCAGGTTTGTGCTTTAAGCAATCAGCTCAAAGTTCAGTTTTACATTAAAATAATTAATCTGTACACCCAGCACCACAGCACAAACTGCATGGGCTGTGCTGGGGCTTTCAAAAATGATCAAAACAGAATATATCAGAGATATCTTTATTTTCACTTCCATTAAAAGGGAAGGGAGAGGATTTAGATCTATAATGAGGGGAAGTATTACATTCTCTCTCTTCACAGGCACTGTAATTATTCAGCTGCTCTCTGGAACTGAAACTATGACAAACTAAAATGCCTGTCAATTCCATCTACCTTTTGTAACTTCATCTTCTGGAGCTGTTACTGCTCTAAAAGCTTCTTTAGGCACAAGCCACTATACATTACAAAGAGCACACAGAAATGTTACTATTACCAAGTGTTGCTGTTGCTGAAGCCACCAAGGTAACAGCAAAATCATTTGCCTTGGGTGTAAAGTGCTCAATACAACTCATTTACTCTAATTTCTAGAAATTTAGTGGAAATCTTGTTTCAAGGAACACCTCAGTGAGGATGTGCAGGAGGAGCTCAACCTTCTGGCACCAGGGACAGGGCTGGAAATATCTAGGAGAAACAGAAATAATATTTGGCACTAAATGTGACCCAAGTGGAGTGGGGCCAGGCAGCCCCAGAGCCTCCCCTGGAGCCACCCCTGCGCTGGCAGATCCCAGGATGTGCCTCAGCCACAACAGGCTGTCAATATTTGTTCACACTTTCTTAAATAGATGGGAAAAGCGATGTAAACGCAGCCACGGGAAAGGGTGACATTTCTGCAGGCACGATATTTACAATATTTTGATTAGCTCATTCCTGAATAGCCATGCAGCTTATGTTGATAAATACCCTGTTCCAATTAGACATCTGTGTTCTCAGCCCGAAAATAAAAAAGAGAAGAAAAGAGAAAAGAGCCTGCCCAGGCCCAAGGCTGCTGTCTCTGCTCCTCGGCAGGACATCAGCCATCTGGGCTTCCACAGGGCACAGCCCAAAGGCAAGGCTAAGAGTTGTGCAGGAAGGGCTGCAGAGCCACTTCCCCTACTGGACATGACCATTCTTAACACCTCAGAATTAATTGTGATCATTGAATTGGTTTTACCCCAAAGATGGCTGCAGGATTGGGTCCCCTCTCTGCAAAAATCCTGGAATTAACCAGGAAGCCTGAGTCTGAAAGGGAAACCCTTACGTGTATTAGCATCTATGAAAGTGTAAATGAGTGGTTATAAAAGGCTGGAATACATTTGTGAGCTCTAGATGTGGCAGAGAGGTCTGGCTGATCAAAGAGACAAAATGAAGGCGAGAAGACAAAATTCTTCTTTATGGAAGTGGGAATCGTTATCCTCACAGAGTTAGACTCTTAATTACTAGGGCTGGAGCTCAGCCTTCCGTGGCCAAGAGCCTGAGCAGCGGAGGGAAGGTCTCAGCTCTCAGATCTTAGCTCTTGGCTCTCAGCTCTCTCAGCTCTCCTGCACATTTCTGCAGTGTCTGACAGACCCACAGCTGGCCCAGGGACGATCCTCACCCCAAAGGTGGGTCTGGGCTCTCTGCTCTCTGCACCTCTGGTCCTTCTACCCCCACGCCCAGAGGAGACACCCAGACCCCGACCCAGGCCCTCTGGAGTATCTCCCCCAAAGGCAGCTCTTTCCTCTGGGCTGCAGTGGTGGCCAGCACCCGTCCCCAACCCCTCCCCAGGAAGTGCTTCTTGCAAAGCCCCAGGGTAACATTCAATTCACAAGCATTGCTTTGACCCCAGAAACTGAATATCCTCTGTCTCCTCTCACAACTGCCTGGGACTTTAATCCTCATTGTTTGTTGCACATCACTTTGAGCAGTGATTTTTCATCCTCGCAGTTCGCACAAAGCAGAAAAGAGGGAGGTTTTGTTTCTGCCAGCCCATGGTGAACAGTGAGGAGCAAGGCTGGCACGTGCCTCCCTCCCAGCCTCTCGGAGGTAACATTCACAGCTGGGATTTTGGCTGCTGCAGTTCCCCTCGGGAAGGAGCTGCTGGTGCCACCTCGGCTCAGCCAAAGCAGGCACTGCCTCCTCCCTGCCCAGCGCTGCCTCTGGGCTCCATGGGGGGAGGAGGGAAGGAGAGAAGAGATTAAAAAAGTCCTCATCTATTTCTGGAAAGCAAGTCAAACAATGACTCAATCATCTCTACACAGTTCATAAATCCCTAATTAAAGGTTTAGTGCTCCTCCCCGCTGCAGATGTTCCAGAGTCCATCCACATTCCAAAACTCCGTGCCAGCACGTGCCCACAGCCAGCAGCATCACCCACCAGAGCCTCAGTTGAGCCCTGCACTCTCCACTCATCCAATTTTCAAATTAAGCTCAAGTACCTGCACCCTGGACAAAAAATGGGAGCAGATCCTTCTGCTTTGCATATGCACAGGCTGGAGGGATAAGGACTGGCTCAGTATTAGCTCCCTCTTCCCGCACCTTTCATTCAACACCAAAATACCAGCCAAGGCACTTCCAGCTTCCTTCCTAAGGCCTATTCCCCCCTCTTTTGGTCAAACAAATGCAGTCAGAAGCATTCAGGGGAGCCCCTGGAGTTCCTTGAATGGTTCCTCTCTCCTGCCCAGACCACTCAAGGAAGAGCAGCTTGGCTGCAGGGTACAGGCTCAGGTGTTGTGGTGCCATGGAGCCCCAGGACCCCCAGCCCTGGGGGCAGTGCCAGGGTCCTGGTTAACACAGCTGCCAGGCTCACAGCGTGCATGGTGGGTTATTTAGGGCAGCTCTAACTGGGGCTCTCAGCATGCTGCTCTCTGCAGAGTTCTCAGAACAGTAATAAATAACCACAATGCAGCTCATTCCCCATAAAAGTTCTCTCCTGAAGCAGCTTTCCAGGAAACTCATCTGCCTGGTATTTTTTGGGTGGTATTAGCTTCCATCCTGCAATCACTGCTCCCTGTTCACATGTTCCATAGCAAAACCCCTGTATCCCTGCATCCCTCTCCTCCACAAACTGCTGCCCCTTTCTCCAGGTTTGTTTAGTCCTTAACTATATGAAGTATGACAGCTACATAAAATGTTTTGTTGCCTTGGCAACTGCAGTCCAGTGGCTTCAGCCTGAGTTACAAGGCAGAGGACAGTCTTGACATTAACCAACAATAATGAGAACAGCAGAAACCAGTGGGAGAACAGTGGCTGGAATGAGCAGGGGACGATCCTCACCTGCCCCCAGCACGGAGCACACCTGGGAGCCACAGGACATCACTGCTGGAAACTCAGCAAAGGGCAGGTCTGGATTTCCCAAATCCCTTCCTCTGTATAGAAGAGGTAATTGCTTGGGAAATCTAGAGAAACATAGAGGCAGCCCTGCCAAAAGCTGTTGTTTGTGCTGCCCAGCACATTCCTTTGCACTGGGAATGGGCTGAGCCCAGGGCAGGTGTGCCATCAGTCACTCCTACAACAGTCAAAGCACAAATAACCTCCCAAGGTGCTCATCTGCAGCACTAGAAATTAAGACTTCTTCATCTCTGCTAATTGTAGGAGACTGCACAACAGAGCAGAAGGTGTGGGGATAACCCAGAGGACCAGGCACCCTTCTGGTGTGGGGAATTGGTGACACATCTTTCTGCACATCTCTATCTCCCATCCATGAGGCTGCTCTGCTTTGAGATAAAACACCACTCCAACAGCAACCACAGCAATAATCATGCAGACTTGGAAGGACTGGCAAGGGAAGGATAAATTACAGCTCTGGGCCAGAGCAGCATTGCACAGATGCTGGCGTTCCAGGTTTCCAAGAGGAAGAGCTCTCAGCTCCATTTTCCAGCAGTGGGAATTTGTTGCACTGGGTCTGGATCCCGACCCAGTGTTCCCACATAACCTGGCTGGGCAGGGATGCCCTCAGGGAGATGTACTGAAGAGCAGGAGATGGAGGCAGCGAAGGTCACAGATTGCTCGTGGCACAGCCCAGAACCTCAGCTGGCTTGGCCCCAGCCCCTGCTCCACACCACACCTACCCTGGCAGGTCTGCTGGATCACCAATTTGGAAGATATTCAAATGCTCCCTGAATAAATAGGATAGAGGTAACTTGAATAATACCAGAAATCTGTGAAGGTCTGACACCAGCTGGGGAAAGGCTGGGCTTATCCTTTGCTGGCTTAAGAAAAATGAGCCATTAGTAGTCACTGCTAGTTCTGTGCCTCCTGCTCACTTTTCAAACTGCCCTCAAAGCTACCTGAAGCACTACAGGTATATCCCTTTATATTCCTCTTCTAATCTGGGCAGTTCTGAGTGATTCAGCCTGAAATGGTTCCCAAAGCTCACATGTAAGTGTATTAAGAGCAATTAGCTCATTAATCTAGTCTCTGGTATCATGTATCTCCATCACTTCATTTTAATAATTTGTAGTAATTGACAGAGCAGACTCCCCCCAGTTCTCAGAGCTGGGTGATGCATAATTACTCTAAATCACAGCAAAAACTGTTTCACTGGGAAACACCTAATCCCCTTAGGCTCGTGGTGTCTCTTCCGAGGTTTCACACATGAAAGAAGCTGCGAACTCAGCATCATTAACCACAAATCAGTGAGACTCCAGGAAGCCCATGTGGGTTTGGCCCTGCATTCCTCAAGCTGGAGGTGCCTCTGGTACCTGTGTTTTCAGCAGAGCACAGCCCCCAGTGCTCCTCTGCTGAGGGAGCTGGGGTGCCAAGCACTGTTACAGACAATTCCATCGTGGCAGACACAGACACTGGAGAAGCACAACGACACTCACTTGGTCTGGTGTTTGGAGCCCTTCAGGTGTGCATGGTACTGCTCTATGGAGTTCAGGGTGACGTTGCAGATGTTGCAGGTGTAGCTGCGCTTCAGGCCTGCGAAGAAAACCCAGAGCTGTTAGCCCTTGGCTCTGGCCGAGGCCGAGGGAAGCACAGGGCTGCACCAGGGGGGAAACACTTGTGCCTGAGCTACAGACTGCTCAGAGTCAAAATGGCAGCTAGGAAGTACAAGTAAGTGAAAATGACTGAAGAAAGGGGGAGAAATAGAAAAAAAAGCAGTAACCTATGCCCCAAGCAAACTTCTATGTAATTAGGTAGCACTTGGATCCCACATTTCATTTCCAGTTTCACAGACATTTCTCTTTACAGTGACCTGTCTGTTCACTTTTCCAGGCCAGGATATCCAAGCATCAGAGAAACCTAAAGGAATACTTTTAGACCTGAGCAGAAGAAAGCCAGGTTCAAAGGCTAATCCCTCCTGAGAGCGTGGTACATCCTGAGAGCATCATCGCTGTGTTCACACCAACAAGCACTCAAGGCACCACTTATCCCTCTAGTTTTTGGTAGATGATTCAGGGCAATCCCCATTTGTACATTCAGCAGCCAATCACTTAGGAACTCTCTGTTCCCCATGGGATCCACTCTGATTTATCCACCAAAGGGAACCAGCCAAGCACAGCTGCTGGTCTCTGACAGCCTCTGGCTGAAGGTCAAGGCTGGCAGACTGGAGGGGCACCCAAAGCCAAAGCAGGAGCTCTCCCACCTCTTGGTTGTCCCTTGGCTGCAGTACAGACTGTGCCCAGCTGAGCTAAGGGCTCTGCTTACAAACACCAGAGCCGTGGGATTCCTCACAGGGACTGCTGTGCTCTATAGGAACAGTTCTAATGTTCCTTGTAATGGTCTCTTCTGGCTTTCTGCAGCATTATTTCTTTGCCAAAATTGTTAAAACAACTCATTTAGAACAAATAACATGCAGCATTCTCAAATCTGATCAGCCCCTGCTCACCATAATTAACTGCACAGGTAATAAACACTCTGACCCCTCCCCAGCTGGACCTACAGGCTCTCAAAAAAATCCCTTCTCTTGTTTTGAACTCCAGACACCAGCTACAGCAACAGCCTCACTTTTCTCAAATGCTTCATAATATCTCTCACCCAGGAATTCATCTTTAAATCATCTTTAAATAATATTTCAAAATCACTCAGATGAGTGCTTGAAAACAACAAGCCAGCAACACTGCAGAGGTTTTTAAGGATTTTCTGTATTTCTATGCCATGATGTGGCACAGAACAAAAATCACTTTACAGGTGTGCATATGGGTTCTGTCCTTACAGGATTCATTCCTGATGGAGCAGTGATGGTTTTCCAGTCACACCCTTTGTCCATCGCTGGCAGCTCCTGTTTCCTTCATTAAACCAATGAGCATCAGAAGCCACATGAATCTACCACAACAGGAGATGGGGTGGGATGGGATGGGATGGAATGGGATGGGATGGGCATGGCTGGCATGGCATGGGCATGGTGTGTCAGCACACTGCAGCAGACTGAGAATTTGGACCATACCAGGATTTCCACATGGCAGAGCAGGACTGGGGAACCAAGAAACAGGTAATACTTTAATTTAAGGTAATAAGGGTCTGCTGCTCAGCCAATTTAGCAGCATGTTAACAGCAGCCTCAGTGAATCTTAATTACTGGTGTAGGTGGAAACGCCTCCAGCAAATACAGCTCCAAACTGAGGATGATGATTTTCTCCCTCGGCATGTCAAGGCTACTCACAGTGATGAACCAGGGGGAACCCTGTTCCCCCTCCCTGTGTTCTGTGCAGGGGAACTCAGTGCTGCTCCCTGGTGCAGCTCTTCCCACAGGATGGAACATGCAGCCACAGACTGGGCTGACTCCACAAACTGGGATGGGGATGGAGAAAGGAAACCAGCCTCAGATGAGCAGCAGGATGAGACCACAGGCAATAATCACTTCCAGGACATCAAAATTACCAGAATTTGACCTCACTGGAGCTCATCAAAGCTGCTACTTGGCTGAAACTGGTTTCATAACACTCCCCAACCAGTGTGCTGGGGCTGAGCTCAGCCCTGTGGGCCATCCATGATGGGAAGGTGGCCCCAGCCTGAGCAGACCCTACTGGCAGCTGCTGGGCCCTGGCTGTATTCACAACCCCTTTTGCATCCTCAGGACACATCAGCATTGCCTCCCCTGCAGCGTGACATGCATTCATGTAAAATTGAATGTCCTCCTATCCCCATTAAATAAAATATTAACAAGTCAAGTTATTAATGTCATTCTGCATAAAATGCATTAAAACCCATTCCAGGGGAGTTCTTGTTAAACTGCTTCTTACTAACCACAAGTGACAGCACAGAATGAGAAGTATTTATAAGGCATACTAAGAAATTATGAGCTGAGATGAAAAACGAAACTCAGCTCTTTGCCTCATTCTGGAAGAAAGCATCTCCAACACCACCAATTTACCTGAGAACACACAGGCTCCAAGTGACAACATCTCCATGCCCTTGTCCATCTGTACTGCAGAGGCTGCTGTGCTTTATTTTAGGGATTCAGAGCATCTGTGGCAGGGTTTGGCTCGGCCCCAGCACCAGGCAGAGCCCATCACAAACCACCTGCCTCGCAGAGGGAACTGCAGAGCTCGGCCCTGGGGGACACCAGACAGGAACTAAAACTGGTGAGATGTGCCTCGATGGAGCAAACTTGACATTCCTCCTCCCTGTGCCTGGCACAGGCTGGAGAGGGAGAGCTGCCAGGCAGAGCCACATCACTGCCTCCGAGCGAGCTACGGGCACGGAGCAGAGCCTGGAATTTGGGGTTGGTACCCACCAGGTTTTATCTTCCTATGATCTGTGCCAGGGTGCAGGGGCAGCCAGGGGAGGCAGCTCTGCAGGAAGAAAACTCCCAATTTCTTCCTCTTTTGGGCATGTTCCCACGCTTCCCTGCCCAGCAGGAGCAGCAGGGATTCCAGGTCAGCCACAGAGCAGGGTGGGTCCCAAAGCAGCTCTGAGCCATGGCAGGAAAGCCACACAGAACTGCTCTCAGAGTGGGCTGGACCCTGCACTCCACTCGGGCAAGGGCAAGGGATGTGTGTGTGCCCATGCACTCCCCTGCACCGCAGCCTCAACTCAGCATATTGCAGAAACAATGCTCATTGCTCCTTTTTTTTTCCTCTCCTCATTCTTATTTCTGAGAAGAAAATAAGACTTCAAAATTGCAGGATGAGCACTTGGTGAGGAGAATCAATGTTTTTGTTTTCTATAAATATCAATTGTCCAAAAATATATCTCTATTCTTATTTCTCCAAATACAAATTCATATTTATCAATAAATATTTTATTACAGCCATTATCAAAACATCAAAGGCTGCTGAAATGTTGTACTTCAACTGACACTGCTTGTTCCAGGCTCACACAATGCATCAAATGTTCATCTCCCACACTAGTCAAAACAGAATTAATATTTAAGCTGTGATGGGAGAAGCCACCAGGGATGCAGAGGAAGGAGGTGACTTTGCAATCCAGGGGAAACTGAGGCAGCAAAGACAGCAGGGAGAGTACGAGGGTGTTGTCCCCAGCACGGCCACGTCCTGCTGCCACTGTTCCCTGCAGTCAGACACGATGGTACCTGCCAAGGTGAGGCTGTTTGCTCGAGCACAGGGTGGAGATCATTCCACATGGCCCCCGCAGAGACTGCTTTCAACACCTGTAAAGGTCTGCTCTAATCTTGCAGCTAAATGCATCCAGGAGAGCAGCTCCAGGTGGACACAGGCGGACAGATGGTCACGATTTAGTTAGAAAAACTGAAAAAGATTTCCCAGCTTGGCAGGCTCAGGGACAGCCTCCCTGGGCAGTCAGTGCTGTGGAGCACTGGGCACTGCAGACTGAACCCCTGAGGTGCCCACCCAGAGGATCACACGTGCTCCCCACACCAGGCACACCTACAGCCAGGATACAGCTCTGCTGTCCCACAGCTCTGCTGTCCCCTCTCCTGCCATCCACAGACACTGGCAGGACCACTCTGCCTCCCCAGTGCAAACCCCAGCCATGCCCAGCACCATCATGAAGGTGAAAACCAACAGCTGATGAGGCTGTGAAGGCCTCCAATTTCAACTCTCCCAGGAGCTAAATGAATAAAACACTTCCCAATTGATTTATTTACAGTTAATGACATCCTCAGCCACTCTCGAGCTTGGCACAGTTCGAAGTACTGAGCATTTCCATGTTATTGTCCCAGGTTTTATTCCCACGTATTTCCAGTAGCGAGCAGTGACTCAGCCAACATGAATCATTGATGGCACTGACTCACACTAGGTAGCACAGGAGGATCTAGATAACCATTACAAGGTTTATGGGAGATCAAAAAATGCCCAATATATTGTATAGACATTAGTACCTAAAGAAAAATTATTTCATTTAGCAAGGAAAAACCCCAGGAGTATCAAACTGCTATTGCAAACCCTCACTGGCAAACCAGAGCTCTCCCATGTAGCTCTGAATCAAACTTTTCCTTCTTCCTCAGCTGCATCAGTCAGGTCCCTGTGTGCCCACGGGATTGGAGACACAAGGCTGGTGCCTCTCCTGCACCTCAGAGCAAACAGGTCAACATTCAGTCCTGGGCACAAACTGCACCTCTCCATCACAAGCTCAGGAGAGCCCAGGGGTGCTGAGACTGCTGTCCTGGCCTGGCCTGGCTGTGGCTCTGCTCCAGGGTGTACTCCAGAGGGTGCAAAGCCCAGATCTGTGGAACCCCAGGGCGCAGCTCCCACGGGGACCCCGCAGGTGCCAGAGCCTCTCCCTGTGGGGCCAGCGTGGATGGACTGACAGACAGATGAAGAAAGGCTGCTCTCCCTTTGGCAGAACACAAAAAACTTGTGTTTAACATCCCTGCAGCAAATGCTCAGCTCCTCTTGCTGCTGCTGACCCAGGGCCATCCCAGCGTTTTACAAACCCTAATTAAATCATGGAAGACAGTTGTCCTGCCTCCATCAGGGAGATGTAGGGAGGGCTCTGCCTCCAGCAACACCCTCCCGTCCACACTTGGGTGTGGGGCTGAGCTCTCCTCTCCCAGGGCTCTCCTCTCCCAGGGACAGGCCACACTTGCTCGAGGACAGGTGTGTGCACTAAGGGAAAGGACTATTTTAGGAGGAGGCAAAAGAGACACCTAAGAAACAACTTCGAAAGGATGCTGCTAAAACTGCAGGCTGGCATTCCGGAGCAGGGGATTCTTTTACAGGACTGGAAACTTCAGGAAGCAGTAAAAGCACCTCGGGCTCCCTGCACTGTAGTGGGCAAGGGTCACTGGATCCCACAGGGAGCAGGGCCCTGCTCTCCACGTGCAGGTCTCTCACCTCTCAGCTCCCCCAGGTCTAAGGTCTTCCCCAGCTGCTCCAGGAGGTCGGCTCTGGCCGCGTTCTTCTTGTGCTTTTTGCCGTCGTAGTGCTGCTGTGCCATCAGGGGGTTGTTGAACCAGGCTGCGCAGAGCTGGCAGTACCTGTCCGAGTCCCGGCGCTGCGGCGGCGACACCGCGGGGACAGCGTCCGAGCGCGGAGCCTTCAGCGAGCCCAGGGCGGCCTCTGCCAAAGGGAACGGGCACACATGAGCTCTCACATGAGCTCTCCCAACCTCCCTCCTCGCCCGAGGAGCAGCAGACCCCGAGGCAGATCCCACATCAGACACGGGGAATAATTAGCTGCAGTTACGCGGTCCCGGTGGGGATTTTGGATTGTGTTGCTTGGAAAGCAACCATTTCTCATTAAAAAAAGCATCATGAAAGGACAGCCCGGGACTGTTCCTCGGCTTTCTGCATTTTGCTAACTGGCGAAGGAGGATGCTCTCAGTGCAGTTACATGTCTTATCGCTGTTCTGACTAAATCTGCTAAACTTATCCTGCTTGAATTGCTACTCCCAGGAAAAATCGTCAGTGGGGAATAAATATACCGTGCAGAGCCATCTCCTTCTCAGGATAGAGAGACATATTTATCATTATCTCAGGATTCTTCTTTTTCAATTTATTTGGTCTCAGAAAGAATGGGGAAAGCCATAGTCATTGCAAACTGTCATAGATGAAAAAAAAAATACTCAGTCCCATCCTTCAAAGATCTTCACAGTGTGAATTATCAGGTACCAGCAACACACGACCTTAATTTAATTCCATTTTCCCTTCAGATTTATCAAAAGCCCATCCAGGAACACAAACATGACCCCAAAATCATTCCAAAGAAGAGTGAGTGATTAGTCTTTATACAATGGAGTGCACTTTGTTCGACAGTTTCCCAACTTCATACAATACAAGTCACAAACCCATGGAAAAACAGTTTAAAGTAAAATAAAGTTCAGGTAAGATTGGGATACAAAAATATACAATGACTAGCACTTAATTATCACACCTCATTCAAAAATTCCCTTTTATGTGGCTTT
Organism: Erpornis zantholeuca; assembly: GCA_013400515.1. Classification (NCBI taxonomy): domain Eukaryota; kingdom Metazoa; phylum Chordata; class Aves; order Passeriformes; family Timaliidae; genus Erpornis; species Erpornis zantholeuca. Next base: position 38,671 of record VZTN01006389.1, read on the forward strand.
CCTTTCCTTTTCTTTTCCAGATGAAATGTCTGCTCTTTAAATAATTAACAACCTGCTCTCTCCATGGTACTGGAATAGGCACATTTGGAGGTGGCAAGAGGCGTGTGGTGGCTGTCTTTGATCAGGAGATGATCCAGCCGAGCCCTGATGAGGACACAGGGCAGCAAATGCCAAACCCACCTCAGTGTCTGACACCAGGAACAGCAACCCAGGCATATATTTAGACATATAATTGTGCCTGGAGCCCACTGTGATTGACTCCACGGCTCGAGAAAGTTAATATTGTTATAAATCTTCTGCTGACCTGCTCAGTAAGGGACACCTTTCAAGGAAATTCTATCTTACATATAACATTACTTACAACCTTATCAATTTCCAGGGGTTTATAACCTTCTATTGTTTTTGATGAGGACTGCCAAGGTATCAGAGTTCCAGCAGTGATGATGCTGCCTCTGAAGAGCTGCTCTGGGCAGGGCCAGGCAGGGTCTGGCTGGGTTTTGCTCCTAAAAAAAAGCTTTTTCTGTGTTTCCAGCAAAAGAGACACAGCCCAGCCCCTCCAAGGTGCAGGTGGCAGAACTGCCAGTGCGAGCAAAGAGCAAAGCCAGCACAGACTTTAGGAAGAAAATTAGGGAATTGCAACATTGCAATTAGGGAATTGTTCACACTGGGATTACACAGACTTTGCATGTGCTTGGCTCACGAAAGGGAAGCATGGCTTGCTTATTGCAAACGTGTTCCTGCCCTCCCCGAGGAGCCTCCCTGCAGGAAGGGCTCCATGCCCAGAACCCAGTGACGCCACAGGGACTCAGAACAGCACCCCAGGACAGGGCTGAGTCCAGGGAACCAGAGTGAGCTGCAGAGATGTTTGGACCATTATAAACAACAACCAATTTCGGCAGCCCAGCAGCTCTGTGACAGATCTGACTTGCTGGTCCACAAGCCCCAGGCTATAAAGTTAAATCTATCCAATCTTTTGGGCAGCTTTCTCCTTGGTTTCTACGTTCGCTGCTGCCGGAGGGGAACCAGGGAGGCTGCAGCTCACGGAGCTGGTGATGTCCACAGGAGTTACATCTCCTGTTCACTGAGGAAACCTGACAGAAACATCTCTGCTCTCGGCCACCGGCTGGCCCAGCAGCCCCACGGCTGCACCTCTGAGCCCCTCTGCATGTGCTGCCCCTCTGCATGTGCTGCCCCTCTGCATGTGCTGCCCCTCTCCATGTGCTGCCCCTCTCCATGTGCTGCCCTCTCCATGAGGCTGTCCTTTCCATGTGCTGCCCCTCTCCATGTGCTGTCCTTTCCATGTGCTGCCCTCTCCATGAGGCTGCCCTCTCCATGTGCTGCCCTCTCCATGAGGCTGACTTCTCCTAAAGTCACATTCCTCAGGACCCATTGACAACCCCCACCAGTCCTAAGGTGTGCTGAGCCCAGCCTGGCAATTAATGAAAACATCCCAAGTATACCAAATCCTCCCAAAGAGAAATAGATGAAAGTTAACTTCTCCACAAATGTGAATTTATCATTTTGATATGCACTACATAACTGCTACAGAACAGCAAATGCCATCATTCCCTGAGCAGCGACATGAAAATTAATAATAAACGCTCACGAAACGTCAAATGTTAAAAATGTTTCTCCATCTAAAACACAAACATAAAAGCTGCGAGTTTGACTATTTCAAGTATTTCAAAATGCTAAATAGCTCATGACAGTCTGCCTTACGTTCCCTTTCGCTGTGGGAGGGAAGTGAGAAAGTCTTACTTTGCTGCAAGAGGCAAAATACAAAGTTAGAAACACTTTAGCACTCCGGCAATGAACTAATGTTTGACTTCTTTCTCACATCCAAAGCTTTTTATTCCAAGCTGGATTTAAATGCACCCAACTTTTTCCATTGGCACACTCCAGGAACTCAGCATGAGGACGAGAAAGTAAGTGAGCCTCAACACGGGGGCACCGAGAAACTCAGTTTTCTCCAGAAGAAATCCCAGAAATCTACAACTAAGACAGACTCCAGTTGCTGCTGGAGTTTGCACCCAAATCAAAAAGCCATTTACTCAGTCCCTCCTGATGTCTCGAAGCCAGGGCCATTGCCACTTTCCTGGAATGATGCCTGCAGGTCCTCATTGCTTGGATTGATGAAGACAGCAGCTATTTCCCCCACGATTCTTTGGTTTATAACTCGTGGTGATGATGGGATGAAAGCTGACAGAGGATGTTGGAAATGACTGGAGGAATTCATCAGCAACAGTGATGGCATAAAGCCTCTGAGGGCTACAACCTTGTACAGCAGAGCAACAGCAAAGATCACAACTATTTCACTGTCATGATGAGACATGGTTTTTGTGAGAAACCTGACTGTTGGGCCACTCCTTCTCCTGAAAGCACCGGCAGAGAACGAGACATCTGTGTTCCATCTGGATGGGAACAGAGAAGGAGAACGTAGATCTCTGCAAGGGGACTAAGAATAGATGTGATTTTCTTTGGGGCTGATGAGACAGAAACCCCAGAACATCAAGAAGAATATCCTTCCCAGGAGCATCCAGCATGCTCAGGGCTGTGCTTGCTTGGCTCTCAGGATGCATGAGCAATGGAGTCTCTGAAGCTCTCACTGAGAGACTTAAAGCTCCCTGGTGCCAGCCACAGAGGACTGGGACAAAAACCAGTGAAAATTGCTGGGTGACTGCAGGAAGCCCAGAATGCTGTGTCCAAAGGGCATATTTCTGAGAACTCCTGGAGAACAAGGAGGTGCTAACTAATGTATTCCTGAGCTCAGCTTCAGCTTCCAGATCAAGTGCCTGTAAGAGGTGATGAGTCCTTGAGTTACTCCTTCCTAGTGATTAGGAGGGCTGAAGAGCCCATTACTCCAGAGCACACAGCGTGGCTCACTTAGAGCCTGGGGAGGCTGATCCAGATGATTAAAAAGTGAGACAAAAAACACAATGCAAGGCTGCAGCTCTTAGCAAGCCCTGCCTCAGCCAGGCCCCAGGGCTGAAGGGTGAAGCCCAAATTGTCAACTCACACGGGAATCAGTCCACGTGCTACTCCGAGAGCCAGCACTCCTGAGAACATCAGCTCACCTGGATTTATCCAGGAATCCCAGGGTTGTGGTGGCACCTTTGGTGCTGGAGGAGGAGCTGCTGGCAGGTTGCACACAAGGGACAGGGTTCAAGCTCTAGGACAAGCCCTGGACAAACAAACACCAAACCCGAGTCCCTGCTGCTCTCTGCGCCCTCGCAGCCACGAGGCAGCTGCAGAGAACAGCCTGAGCAGCCCAGCACGAGTGCAAGGCCACGAGAGTTCATGTGAGAGCCAGGGGTGGTCCCCCAGGTTGCCATGGCTGTACCTTTGCCTCCCACAGGACACACAGGTGCCTGAGCATGGCCAGTTAAACCGAGCAAACCACCACAAAGCAATTCCCCATGCTCCCTCAGGCAAAGGGGCCAACAGTTCCCAAGTCCACCCTGGCAGAGGACAACTTATATTCTCTGCATCAGCATCTACAGTCTGTGAAGTTAAAAAAGCAAAAAATCCACACTCACAGAGTGCCAGCCCTGTTATCTAATCATATCTAGGATTTACGTGCTAGGCAGGGTCCAGCACACACAGCTCCATTTGTGCTTTGTGCTGAAGGAAGTGCCACTGGCAGCAATTCTGGGTCACATCTGTCTGCAGGACCTCAGCCCAGAAATCCTTCCTGGAGAACGGGGAGTGCTTTGTTCGAGCATTCTCTGCTTCCACAACCAAAGAGGAATTATTTTTTCACAAATTATTAGTGGTTTTCAGGGACTTTATGGTTAAGCAAACAATAAGATGGTTAAATTGTCCAATTCCAAGATTTGACTTTTTAAATGTGAAAGTTAATAGGCATTACTAGAACCACTGCAGAGGAAAGCAGGAAAGCCATCTGAGGAAAAATCAAGAAACAATCAATCCAAGGGTTTTTAAAGCCTGGACTTCCTTCTGTGGCAAGGGCAGATGATGCTCTGAACTGTACAGTAACACCAAAGCTTTATTAAACATATTAGCTGAGCTGATAATTAACCTGCTGATAATTAAAGTCAGGCTTGGCTATCTGCACCCAGTGGAGACATTGTCTTCCACCGAGAAAACACTTTGGAACTGTGGCACTGGAGATAGGGCTCTTGCACCAGGGCCAGTCCCGGCTGATAAACCCCTAATCTACATAAACAAAGCAGACAATAATGAGCACCAGGAATTTTTAAAGGTTGTTATGACAGCAGCACAAATGAATGGCTGCTTCTGCCAGCCGCCAGAGCTCAGCTGTCCCTGTTGGATCCACGTTCTGCCCAAACCAGCACCGTGGCCAAGCCCCTGGCACAGTGAGCCCACTCTGCACCAGCCCCTCCTGCTCCCCTCGCTCCCCTGGACCTACCTGTGGCCTTCAACGCTGGTTGTTCCCCTAGCAACAGTTTTAACCTTTTGGCATGGATCTTCCCTTGGTAATGTGATTCTGCCACCACTGCTGAGGTAAAGGACATGTTACATAGTGTGCAGCATTTGTTCTTATCCACTGAGTCACCATCGCTGCCCTGGGTGGAGACAAAAACACAGACAAAAAAAGAGGTGTATAAGCCCACTAATCACAGTCACAGAGAAAGAAGAGAAGAACAGAAGAGAGGAATCTAGGTAGTTATGCCAAGGCCATGGCTGCCAAGGGCTTTCCATTCCTCGTCTCTCCCAGGTTCATCCCAGCCCTGTCCAGCCTGGGGACACCTCCAGTGCCTCAGCACCTTCTCCTTTGTCTGCACTGGGAGCTCAGCCTGTCACTGTGTCCCACACGGAGCTGCTGGCACATCCCAGAGCCTTTATTGCTGGCCTCTGGCTGAGGGAGTCACACAGACCCAGAGCTTTCCTGGCCATCCAACACCGACCCTTCCTCCTGATGCACTTTTTTAAGAGACCCCAAAACATCTGGGGGGATAGGACCGAGGGGCACAACCCTCTCTGCAGGTGGGAGAAACAAATGAACTGTCTGAAATCACACAGGTCCCTCCAGCAGGATCCAGCACCAGCCCTGCTGAACCCAACACAGAGTGGACACCTGACCACCACTGAAGGTCATTTCCTCCCTCCCAAAAAAACACTATTGGAAAAACGACAGATTTTCATCACTTTTTTGTTGTTGATAACTGTAAATCAAACCTCAGGGAGAAATCTCAAGAGGTGATTAGTACTGTTCTGAGTGTAATTTGCACTTCTTTTAAATAGCTTTCTCTCAAGATATTTTATGTCTTCAAAGGGAAATCACTTGAAAGTTAAGAGCAGAGTAGAAAATTTCCAGTATCTATTGATCATCAGTGGCAACATATAAAGAGCCTCCAACAGAGCTCGTTTGAAAAGCTGATACACTTCGGTGTTAATGCACCAGGGTCTCTTCCTCTGCTGGGGCTGCTCTTCAGTGACATTTTTTCCTTTTCAACCTACTTTCTCAGCTAGACTGCAATTAAAAATAAAAAATTAAAAGCCCCTCAAAGAGCCCTCCAATACCTCATGGAGAGTTCAGGGTCCCACAGTTCACTGTGCAGCTCATCTGGGCTCGCCCAAGTCTCTGGGCAAGAACCTTGATGGGTGGGTAGGGGTTTGGCCACCAGCAGGAGAGGGGTCCCAAACTCCTGGTGGGTGTGTGAGCCCCTCTGCCCACACATGACAGACCTCTGCTCCCTAACAGCCACCTTTACACACCAAGTGCCATTCATTGTAAGAGGGAGGCATGAGGTGTTTGGCCTCTGCCATTATTAAGCATTTTCCAAGGTCTGCATCATCCCTCAGCAGCATCACCTCCCTTCCCTCCTCCACCAACCAAACCCCTGCACAGAGCCAGAGGTAATTATGCCTGAAGGGTAATTATGCCTTCTCATTTGTCAGAGGCTGTTTTACCTGGAACCAAAGAGGCTGGGGGAAGCCGATCCGAGTGTCTCTCGTCACCTGCTGAATGACAGCGCCTGACAGGATCCTGCAGCGCTGAAATCCCGCGGCTGGGCACCCAGGATGCCTGAGCTGGGGCACAGGGCTCCGCACAGGGCAGGTGGCTGCTCCCTGGGGATGTTCTGCACCCACGAGCACCCACCCCTCCCTCCTCAGCACAGCTCCGGGCAGTGACCAGGCGCTGTCAGCCCCACACGGCAGCTCCTGAACCCCTGCTGCCAGAGCCAGCCAAGGAACATTTCTACTTTTTGTTTCTGCAGCTTTCTCCAGCTGATCCCGTCTCGCCAACCTTCACCACAATGCAGCACTGGCTTCACACAAACTGAGGCACAACAGAACACGTCACTGGCTGGGAGTTAGAGCATCCATCTCCCAACACTGACATCCCCACCTTCCCCCGCTCCTGTACTGAGCCAGCCTAGCTTATAGGGCTTCTTTTTGTAATACTAGAAACTTCAAAACCAGTCTTGTATATTCAACAGAATTAACCTCAGTTATCTGGCTGCCTGTTAACAAGCTACTAAAAGGGATAATCCTCACACCGGGCCAGGCACTTGCAGTCCTTTGCTGGATGTTCCTTAAGCAATCCACGGGAAAAGTAAGAATTTTTATTCCACAGATACAAATCTGCTGTCTCCATTTCGTAGGTTTTACTAAGAAGAAAAGATAATACAAACCCTAGAACACAGCAGTATAAACCACAGCATTAAAGTGCTGCAAAGAACTTTAAAATTTGAATTAATTTTCGGTGCATGAAGATGCTGCTGTTAAAGAGCTGCTTTCTGTACTGCTCCATAGGAGATTTAGGCCATGTCTGTTCTGATCACAAACAGGGCTAAAAGCAGTGAGAATCAGGATTTAAACCCAATTCACCAATACTGGGACTTAAAGAAATAACCCCCGATTTCAGTAGGGCCCTGATACCTTCTCAGATTACTTTCAGCTGAAATGTTAAGCAGAAATTTAAAATGAAAGGTCAAGACATGAGGTTTTTCCCCTCCTCCACAGCAAATTAAACCAATAATGAAGAGCACAACAATCGAGTTATTATCCATTGGGAGACTGCTTTTATAGACCTTCTACCTCTCACTCCAAAGGGCTAACAGGTGCTTTGGAAATGGAATGTTTCTGCAATCCTCAAACAACAGCCAGCCCCTCCCTTCGCCTCACAGAAAGGTCAGGAAGCAAATGCTGTTTCCAATCCCATTGCACAGAGTATCCACAGCTGCAGCCACCTCTCCCTCCTGGCACAAGGACAAGGTGTTAGTTCTGTGGTCAGCAGAACACCAACCCAATGGCACGCAGCCATGTAACAGTTTTGATGAAAAAAAGGCTAATATTCCCTTTTTAGCTGCAGATACTTCTACAGGAATTTAATTGCTTTTCACGGATTGTTTCTAATGCTCATTGAAGTCTCTGTGCCGTGGCCTGAGTGACAGTGCTGGGATTGGGCACTGCACGTGCACATGGCAGGGATGTTATTGTGCAGCACTGGAGATGTCCTAAATAGTCCTGTTCTCTCTAAATGCAAAGGCTTGTATAATATCTGATCAGCAACAGGCCTGCTTTGAGCTGTAAACGTTGGCAGATTTTCCCTGCTATATTTTTATCACACAAATAATTTTAGAATTTAGGTCTGGCCTAGCCTAGCATTCACCTAGAACACGAGGACGCGTTAATCCACCCCCACTAGGGCTGCCCTTGGCAAAAGCATCAGCAAACACAGAATAACATTCCTTCTCCATACTGCCTTTCACAAAAGCAGAGGGAAATAGTTCAGCTTTGACTTGTTTGAGCTCCTGTTGGTTCTCTGTCCTCCCAATCCCACGCCGAGGTGCACACACACCCTTGAGAGTGGTGTCACATGCTGGAGGCTGGGCAAAGGGGGCTGGAAGTGACCCCAGCGCTGCTCCACACAGAGCAACCACAAAGGTCCTGGCAGCTGCACCCCGGAGTGGCCATCACCCCACGCCTGGAGATGAGAGCTTCCCACGGGCATCGCCCCTACCTCCTGCCCCAGCTGCTCACAGCAAACCCAGCCACCACACTGACCCCGAGTCAGCCCTGAGTATTTGCTATCAGCATCTTTTTTCCTATGAAAGAACATTTGAATAACTAAAAATGCAATTACTGTTGCTGATGCACATAATAATTCTCGTGTAGTTTATTGAAAATTATTTCCAGTTACTTCGCATTTTGGCTAATCCAAATGTTACCTCTGGGCACCTGATCATCTGTAACACAGGGAATGCCACAGCCCAGGGTCAGTGACTCACAAAGCAGCTGAATAAAGAGGGACTTGTACTGTACCCACATTTTCTGACCGGAGCTTTTTCGCCGGGCAGCCTCCATCGATGGGGTGCAGCATGTAATAGAGGCGGACCTTGCTGGCATGCTTCCGACTCTGGAATGCAAAAAGAGAAGAAAAAGGAGAAGTTACAAGGAGCAAGAGGCTCTGCTGCTGTGCTCACTACACCAACCCACAGCCAGATTTCACAGCCCCTTGGCATTTATTCTCAACACCAGGGCAGAAAAGGGGGAAGGATCCAGGTGAGGAGCATTTGCACTTCTCAGAGTTTTCACAGAGCTTTCACCCATGTGCAGAGAAACGAGCTGTGGCATGAAACCTGCCATTAGCAGAAGAAATGGTCCACCCTGGCCCCTCTCCAAGCCCCACTGCCTGCAGACCCTCTAAGGCACAGCAGGGATCAGACAGCGAAGGAGGGACAGCATTTGTTATCAGAGCATTCCCATGGTGGGGCAGACTGAGAGATGAGGGTTACTGAGCTTCAGCCAGAGACACAACAGCATCCCGAGGTGTCAGAGGCACACACACAAACCAAACCCACAGCTCCTGTGCTTCCACAATGATAAAATATAAGAGGGGTAAGAAATCTCCCAAGAGGGAGACACGAGCAGGTCTCAGGCTGCCTTGGGGCACAGCTGGAGCTCACTGGCAGGTGCAAGTTAGAAGAGACAGGAGATCCCCTGGTGACCCCAGCAGCAGCAGCCAAAGCAAATCCTTGGGACTTGCAAGACTTAAAGGAGGATTTTAAAGCTTCTACAGCAGGAGCACGGAAATAAACCTTCAAAACCCTGACTTACATCAGGTCTTGTCTTCCAGCAGATGCAGGAGGGGAAAGCCTGCAACCACAAAATACCTGCACCCAGCACATGAGCAGCAGACACATGGGGAGCTGTTACCATGCAAATGTTTCCTTGGAATCACCCTTTCCAACTGTCCCACAGAACAACAGCACCATAATGTTATAATTTCAGATCACAGAGCTGCAATTTAAAAATATTAAATTATCATTAGCATGTTCTGGAACATTCTTTTTCCTGTGGTATAAACTTGGAGCTAAATTTGCAGAGAGCTATATTTGTATTCTTATGCAGAAATGTGACTATGCAATAATTTTTTCCACAGAGCAAATCAGTCAAGATAAATAATGTCAAATATCTGTCCCCAGCTTGTCTTCCTGCTGCATTTAGCAAAATGTGACTGGCCATGGTCAGAGCAAAGTGCAGGAAACCCCAAAGCTCCAGCTACCACATGAGCAGCCCAGACAGCGACTGCATAATTAGAAAAAGACAAAAGAGATGTTTGAAATGCACAGGACAGAGGTGCAAGGCCACTCCCAGTGCTCGGCTGCAGTCCCAACATCCTGCCTGAAGTGATGCTTGGCAGGTCCCTCGCACCACACAGGGCCAGTCAAACACACTGGAAAGGCAATGTGGCCAGAGTTTCTCAGCTGAATCTCTTCCCTGAGCGTTGACACCCCGCAGAGCAGTCACCCTCCCGCGAGTCATCCTCCCATAGTCACGAGGCTCTTCCCTCGGTTGAGTTCATCCAGCACGTCATGATGCCCACGCACACACCGCCACAGCCTGCTCAGTTTAGAGGGTAAAACATTTGGGAGGGGTTGCTGGGTGTGTGCAAGCTGCAAAGATGTTAACAGGAATAATTTCTACGATTCTGCTCCATGGAGCTCAGCTGGACCACGAACGATGCCCAAATGTCAGCGTCCATAGACAGCAAAGCTTCAGCCTTCTGTAAAACACCTCTCACCTTTCCTGACGCCTTTGTTTGGATTCCTGAAAGCCAAGGTAAAGAAATAACTTATGTTTGGTATAATTTAAAACTACACAGCTCCTTATGCAACCTCATTATCTTACGGTCATAAAAGCGGAGCTTAAAATCATCCCTGGCCTCCGCGCGCATGTGGTGAGAATCTCCTTCCCTCTGAGGAGCAGAGGAAGCACAGCCCATTTGTCATCCATTTTATCTCTGGCACTTTCTACATTTACATGTGTATTTATCATCCCAACACCCCAGCAGGAGCACGGCAGGAGCACAGTGATTATTCTTAGTGTGCTGCTCGCAAACAGCACTGCAGGTTATCCTCTCCCTACCCAAAACCTGCAGCTTCAAGGCACAAGGAGGGCAAGTGCCAGACACGTGGGGGGCCAAAGGAAGAACCACAAACAGCAGCCAGAAAACTGGGATAAACTGGGGTTAGGGCACCTCCAGCTCCCATTCTGATCCATCTCACCATGCGCCAGCCTTAGGAAAGACAAAACCACATCTGTAAATCCTCAGCCCAGAACGAGCACACTGCCTTGTGCAGGCACCTCCAACAGCCACCACAACCTCATTTTGGGTGCAATAAGGGTGTTTCTGTGCCCATGAGTATTTCTTTTGTTGCTGTACAAAGTGTTACGCCAAAGGCATTTTCACTTTCCTGTCTAGTGGGAACAGCACCTTTCAAAGGCACTAAGTCTGGTTTAATACTGCAGGCTTGAAAACCAGCCCTGACTATGCAGGGAGCTCAGACAGTCTGTTTTCACACAGCTGCTGCAGAGTTCTGCATTGCAAGCTCGTTTGCTACTATAAGGCTCATCAATAAAAGTAAATAAATGGATCATTTCTATCTCTATCAAATCTACTCTAATACAGAAGATCGTGGCGGAGACAGCAAAGTTCTGGCAATTCAACCCTAAAACACAGAAGGGCAAAGCAGAGCTAAATTGTGCTATGAAATGCAATTTGATTTTGCATAAATCAGGTTTTGCAGCACATTCTGCCTGGAGCAGGCGGCAGCGAGGTCTCTGTGGGAGCGGAGGCACTGGCGGGGCCCTGGGAGCCGCAGACGGGGCTGGTTTGGGACTCGCAGCCCTGCTGGCCCTGTTTGATGGAAGGGCTTCCTCTCCCTTCCCTGTGGGTTTACCAACTCTCTGGCTCTGGGGCCTGACCCAGCTCCCTTCACACGGGCAGAAGGTGCCAGCTGAGCATCACAGCCTGGGGTTTGCCAGGTTCCCCAGACACACACAGACCTTCCCTTGGCTGGGTTCGTCCTGGCTCTGGGAGAGGAGTCCTCTCAGCAGCTCCACGAGCTCAGCCACCCCACCACAGCCCCAGAACTGCTCCCACTCTACACCACCAATTCAAGCTGAGCTGGCAGCCTAAAGCACTTTGCTTGTGAGGGCCTTTTTCCCATCTCCTGTCACCAGGTTCAAATCAACTATCTCTGCAGCTTCCCTCAGGCTATGCTAGCATATAATCTCATTTCTTTATTCCCTATATATCCCTTCATCAATCCTTGCTCCCTCCTGTGCTGGCAGCTATATGGTTTTGGGCAGTTTACCTTTCCTCTCCTGGTCCTCCTTCTCTGCTCTTTCTTCTCCAGCCAAAGGCCAGGGACCCCCACACTGGAGAGGATGTGGCTGCACCAAGCCCCAGCAGAGACACAGGGGTGAGATGATGGAGGGAACCACCATGGCAGCCCAAACAACTGCAGCTTCTCTTAGCCTGTAATGAATTCTTTTTCAGAAGGCCATAGGTTGGGTTTTAATCCTTTTAGTGTTCTCTGTGTTGATTTTTTTGTGTGCTGGCAGTTTCTTAATTAAATTGCCGTGCAACACGCACTCACGTGATTATACCGATTTTATTATCTGTATTGGCCCTACCTGTAATCGCATCAAAAGAGAGAAAGTTATTTCAGCTGGCCCAGTTCTCCAAACCTTGAGGAGATACCCAGTTTCCTCCAGCCCCTCTCCCGAGCATGCTGTGTGCAGGAGCTGTGCCAAGCCCGACGGCTCCGGCTCCCCACTCGGGACCCCTGGCACTGCCACTGGCTCTGGGCTGCTCCCTCCTGGAACCTTCCCCCACCTTCCCATGCCTGCTGAGGGTCAGCAGTGACAGTGCAGAGATCGTGGCCAGTGCCCTTCCAGCACCCACTTGTGAATTACTGCACCTGCTGACCTAAACGGCATCGTTCTGGGATTTGTAATCGCTGCCTAACAACTTCCAAATTTCTGCTGGAATGGAACCAATCTATTCCTTCCTCTATGATATAACAACATCCTCTGCATTTTTTAAATAGACAAGAGAAGTATTTTCAGCAAATGCCTTCCCTTTTCTGCCTCTACTACCCACACAGCAAACACTGTCAAGATCCCTGTGGTTCGCTGCAGAGCTGAACTCCCGGCTGTTATTCCAGACACTGCTGGATGCCAATGTCCTTTTTCTCCCTTTGTAATTTTTGAAAAGCCTCATTTATAATTTATGGTCATTTCTATCAACTTCCCCTTTTTCCTCCATGAGTTAATTTTTTAAAAAGTGTCTACTCATGCTTTTGCCTTCCTGGGCACACAGTTATGTGTCTGCAATTCCCAAGTGCTCAGCTGAATTCTCACCCCCATTAAAGGGGCTGCTACAAAGCCACAGGAAGGGACCTTATCGGTTTGGACATTGATTTGTTTACACATTAAGGGAACTATTGAAGATCTATTCAGCCAAGCAACCACTAGCTCCACTTCCTTACATCTGTGATCATTCCACCCAGCTCTCCAGACTGACTCCAAGTGGGGATCCTGAGCATGAATTTTCTGTCTCAGGAATCACCATTTTGGCTGTGATCTTTAGCTTCCTATATCAGCTTTGACTGTAGGCAAAGTATCTCTTGTCCAACACCATGCTGGATGCCCTGTGAAGAGGAAGTAACTCTCCTTAGAGGCTGTTTCCAGAGCAGCATGGCAGGAGCTGCTGCCCACAGACCCCACACCACAGGCACCTGCTCCTCCCCAAACCCCCTGGCAGTCCCTGCTAACATCGCTCCCTCACATTCCTTCTGCAGGTGGATCTTACATCTACACTAATGCAACCATGCATTTACTTCTCTGTTGGTATTAAGGGATTTTTCCAGGCAATGTACCTCCCTGAGCAACCTGACTGAGCTGAAGGTGTCCCTGCTCTTGGCAGGGGTTGGACTAGACCTTTAAAGGTCCCTTCCAACCCAACCCATTCTTCGATCCTGTAAACATGCCAAGGGAAAGGGGATGCAGGGACAGAGCGAGCAGGCTGGGAACTCCTGAAACGTGCTCCTCACAGCAAGCTAAATCCTTGCTGCTCACCTGCAGCTGCAAATCAGATCCCTCATCTCGGGCCACTCTGCTGCTGGGTACTGATGTTGGAGGTGTGGGTGGACTTCACTGCTGGCACAGCCCCACCACCAGTACCAGGTAGACAACAGAAGAGTTAATAGGAGTTAACAAACACAATGCTGAGCATGTCAGCTGCCCAGTGCCAGCCCTGCAGCATGGCAGCACCAGCAGCAGTGCTGCTGTTCCCATTCCATCTTCACTTTGTCTGAAGCGAATCCCTGCCACAGCGCGTCAGTCACTGCCGAGAGCCCTGAGCGCGGGGGCAGGTCTGTCACAACACACCAGAGAGCTAAAGACTCTGCTTTCAAACACCAAGAACCCCAATCCAAACATGGGTTGCAAGTTTAAAATATTAAAGACAAGCAAGAGCGAATACCTGGAACAAAGAGGTGCCCTCCCGTGCAGCAGGATCGGGAAGGGAATGCTGCGGAAAGGCCAGAGCTGCAGGAACCTCTCCTGGGGACACTGGCCAGGGTGAGCCACTGCAACTTTGCTTTGCTTTCATTCCATGTAGCTTTAATGTGACATCCCTTATGCCTCTCCATTACTGCTAACCCTGGGGTCCCATTTTCCCAGTGTGTTTTACTGCTGCTCTGGAAAGACCTTTTAACTTCAGCTATTTTTAGACAGCAATAGGCCTCTGTGCAGAGGTACCTGGGCAGGGAGCTGTGCACAGGGCTTCATCTGCTCTGCTGTTGCTGCTGTTTAGCAATAGATTTTGACACTGGTAGTGCATTAAAAATAATGTTCAGCCATTAATGTTGACAACAGAGCAGTAACAAAGAGCCTTGTAAAGTCCTGTCCCATCTCCACTGGTTCCCACAGCCCAGTGTGATGCAGCAGCTGCTGCTGCCTTGTGTGCAGGAAGGAAGCACAAGCTTTGTGCCCTAAAACACCAGCACCCACCTATCTCCCTCACATGTAATGGGTGGCCACATTTACCTCGACATATTTTACCTGGAGCTGTTACTGTGACACAAACTGCCCAGGAATATCCCCAGCAGGGCTGCACATGCACACAAAAAGAACAGAGCAGCACCTTCCTCATCTCTGCAACACAAATATGCTCTCTTTGGCTTTTGCTCCTCAAGCCAAGGTTCTTCTATCAAACACCAGCACGATCTGCTGGACAACAGTAATGTTTGAGCAGCCACCAAAAACCATGAACATCCCAGCAGAGCAGATTCCAGCAGTGGTGGGGAAGGACGTGGGAACAACGGGTAGGATGTCCTCCTTCATCCTCTGAAGGATTTACATGTCCCTGCCACCAAAGGATGACACAACACAGCAGGTGAGCAGCGACAGTGGCAGAACACACGGGAGAGATTGTGGCCAGCAAACAACATTTTCCTTTCCATGGTCGTTGACATCAGAGGAACCTGGTACACAACAGCCCCGTGCAGCCTTTATTAAAGCACATCCTTTCCAATCCTCCATCCTGGAAATGCCTGCAGCATCTCACACAGGGAGCAGGGAGGAGAAACATAACATTCCAGCTCCTTGCTTTCTAGCACAGCATTTATTTTGTTGAATAGAGTATGTGCTCTTGCAGCGCATTAATATTTCAGACACAGGATTGCCTTTCTGAGCACTCACATCTTGATCCTTAAGGCACTAATGTGCCAATAGTAAACAATGTTTATTATTCCTTCAGACAAGCCATCGCTTCACACCGTTTCCAGCCAAGGACAGCCCAACTGGAAGCAGATTAACCCCAGCACCACTCCAGCCCATGCAGACAAGGAGTATTGATGAGGCTGTCGATATCGCTCGGCTGCTTCGCTCCGGAGACCGAGTGGGAAATTCCAAAGAGTGCTCAGCTCCGGAGAGGAGCCAAAGGGCATGGCACTTGATTTGTTCTCCCCAGTTTCTTCTGCATTTGAATTTTAATACACTTTGCCTCTGCCCTCCCCTGCTGCTCCACCACAAGCATTCAAGCAGCATTCCCTCATCCCATAAGGTGAGCTGACACTTGCACAGCCCCCTCCTGGGCCGCTCTTCCTCCAGACCTGGCATCTTCCCTCATTTTAAATGGAAAAGCAAAGCACTGTCTGAACACCTGAAGCAATAAAGATTATGGAGGAAATGGAGAAAAGCATTACAGCAGCTTGAGGAGCAAATGTGGTGATGAATGTGCAGCTCAGGGTGAAATCTGAGAGCAACTTTGTATATGAGGTAATTTTCCTGCAGGATTTTCAAGGGGAAACATGAAAATTAATGGTTACATCTTCCTAATGGCTGTGAACACTTCTACATAGAGATGAGGACTCAGAGCTAACTAAGAAACCTTAGCTCTCTTTGTTTTAGCTTTTTTAATTTACAGAGCAGCTCACCAAAGTGATTAATACAACATCTCTCAAAGACAGAGCTGGAAGGAAGTGCTCAATTATAGGTGATCCAGAGAGAACCCAGCAGCAAAGGGGCTTCTGGCTCCAGAGGAAGGAAAGATGCAGAGATACAGGGAAAAAAAACCCCAAACCCTACTTTCTGGGGCACAGAGTTCCAATGGCACTGCAGCGAGCACAGCACACTGTGGCCCCTTGCAACTGAGACCCTCCCCGCACTGGCCACCACCCCCTGGCAGCTGGCCACCGCCCCCAGGCTATGGATTCTTCCCCCAAACAGCCACCCTGCTCCGTTTTGCTCCTCCCAAGGAGGAAAGGGTGGGTAGCCAGGGTACCTCAGGGATACTCAGCAATGGCAGCACCGTGAGTGTCACCCAGGGATTGTCTCAGGAATCTGTACTTGGATGCTTTATTCCAGAAGCGAGAAGAGTTTTCTGAGACTTCAGGGGACAAATTAAGATATGAATTTGCTTTAAGAATTAAAATATGCAAATGCACACTCTTTTGGGCACCAACACCAAGCAGTAAGATTTGTCTCATCTCCTACTCAGGGCTGCACAAAAGCTGCCCAGCACCAACCCCCGGAGACGCTCGGCGCCGCAGTGTGCACTGAGCTCGTTAAGGCATTTCCTCATTCGGGAGTGTCATTACAAGTCAATATTCCAAGGCAGCTACTGTGCTCAGCTCTGTCCTGGGGTGAACCCTGGAGAGGAGGGCAGGACCTGGCAGTTTCACCAGGATGGGAAGGAGAGCCAGGGTGCATCAGACGCATCAGACAAAGCCAGGAACACAGTTGCACGAAGCACATGTAATAAAGGCAGTATTTGCTGTATGTCAAGTTGGAAGCAAAAATATGCTGCAAACACTCTGATCCTTTTGTCATTTTTCCACTACACTTGCCCTTGGAAATAATAACGCTTAATACTGCGTGACTGACATAAAATCCTTTTTTATTCCTGGCAAAGTAGCACAGAAGAAAAGTTATTGGTTGGTGATTTGGAGAAGGAGATGAGACAGCGATTGGAACTGACTATTCCTGTTTGGCAAGATAAAAACATCCCCCTTTCATAGGCTGGTTCCCTCTATTTTCTTACAGAGAAATGTCTTATTTTGCATGCACAGAGAGCCAAGATTCCAGTCCCTGGCACAAGGGCTGTAGAGCTCACTTGACTGCGCTAGCGAGGCAGAGGATCAATTCCCCCTCTCTCCAGGCTCGCTCAGGAAGGATAAGAGCACTGCTGACCAAAACAAACCCAGACAGAGCCCTGGCACCGAGCACCCCTGGCTGCACCACCACCACCACGGGCCCTCAGCGCCCATGGATAGCTGGGGTGGCCACCCCCAGAGCTCCTGAAAATGGATTTGCAGAAAATTTAGTCTTCTGAAGTTGGTATTTCCTCTATGAAAATAATCAGTTTCTAACTACAAAACACTTTTTTAAAGTAAGAAAGGTAAAAAAAGAAAGTTGTTAAAGTTGTGAACAGCTACTTTGATAATTAGAAAGAAACAGTGAATTTTACACTCCTGCTATTAACTAATGGCCTGCAGCAAGGGCTGGCAGCCTCAGGCAAGATGGAGCCCCCAACTCCACCTCCCCAGAAAACCTCAGGGCAGGATTTCAGCCTCTCACCATGCCTGCAGGCTCTTGGGACCAGGGTGCCAGACAGCTACCAGGAGAACGAGCATCACCTCGGGAGAGCTGACCAGAAGAGATGCCCCAAAGGGACATTCCTGTGAGCACAGCAAAGTGTGGCACAGCCACAGGGAGGGGCACTCCCAGCCTCTGGGCCACCGGAGGGGATCCTAACAGGTCTCTACAGATCACTCACTCCATGCCTCTGCTCTGTGTTATGCAACCAGCAAGGTTTGGGAATGACATTATTGTGCCGAACATCCACAGCGTCTGCTGGGATTTCACAGCGGATGACAAACGAGCACAACACCTCGCACTAAAATATACAACAGAAAACAGTGTTGTTTTCCACATTTCAAAAACATCTGCTATGAATTAATGATTCAGCTCATACCTACGATGACAGGCGCAGAGGAGACGAGATTGGCTGAGCACCCTGTGGCTCACCAGGCGCTTCCCCTGTTTCTGCAGCAATGCTCCTGTCTCCTGTAGGCAAAATTTGGCATCTGCGGTGCCCAGTATCAAGATCTGGAAGGAGTCCCTAAAACTGCAGCCTTCAACTTCAGAGAGCTGCCAGGGATCTCCGCTGCACACAGAGGGCAGCCAGAGGAGCAGTTACAGAGGAGCTCCTGAGAAATTCACCAAACAGACACGCAAAGTGCCCTACAAGCAAACGTGCATTCTTGTTCCCATTGTTAATTAATGCAGCTCAGCAGCCTCAGATCATGTACATTAAGCTTCCCGTCCATTCTCCACTGGCCACACAAATGCCTCCCTCGTGTATCAATTGCAAAACACTCAAGTCAAGCAAATGCTCGGGGAAACTTCATCTTCCAGGTCCCTGTGCACAAACTCCACCTCTGCTGGAACTCTGCACACACTGGTGGTCTCCATGTAACCAAAAACTGGAGCAAAACTCACCTCCCGTGAGTGCAGAGTCCCTCATGCCCTGGCTCACACAGAATTTCAGAACCACTTAGGTTGGAGAAGACCCCCAAGATCGAAATCAAACCAAATTATTCCGTATTATCCAAACATCTATATTATTCCCATATTATATATGATGGCTATACAGAGTTAGTATAGTTTATTCTCTATATACACACTGTGTAATATAGATAATGCAGACATGCATCACTTCTGGAGCCCTCCAGGACAGGCTGGACCATCTCACCTGTCCCCAGGAGAGGATGGTCCCTCGAGCACAGCCACCACATAGTGACCCTGCACCTCTTCTCTATTTGAACCTGAAAATCTCTGTTCTCCCATCAGGTGAACACCAAGAGCCCCTCACCGTGGCAGGATCTACACCCAGGCAGTGGGATTCCTTTCCTGAAGGATTTTACAGCATCATATCCCTCCAGAATTTCCTCTATATTTAATAGGAATGTATTTAAGTTTGTTTTGAAGATATGCAGTGCTGTTAATTGCTGCTCTAACACGTCTAATAATCCATTCTTTCTAATTATTCATTGCTTGCTACCTCTTAAGTGCTTAAATACATTCACAAATTCTAATCTATTCTCTGCACAATCAGTGATTCCTACTCAGCAAACCACAGTGCAGCACATTTAATACAACCTGAGCTTGTTTTGCTGCACTCTTAATTGCTCTCCTTGCTAACTGTGTTTCCTTCAGTCCTGATCAAATTGCAGGCTGACTTGGCAAAAACAGAAGAAAAAGCCAGACACGCAGCAGACACCACTGCAGTGACATCACTGACAGAGTGAGATGCCACCAGTAAAAACAGTTCTTCGAATCCTGAGTCCTCAGGGCAGAACTGCAATGGTGGAGGGACAAAGCAAGAACATCCTACCTCATAATGGGCCACGCGCTGGGACTCGGAGATCAGCTGAGCACTGCACACCTTGCAGTAACTTTCAGTGAACAACTCCTGGTCGATGTCAGAGGATTTCATCTGTTCACGGCAGAGAGAAGAGACAAGAAGCAGAATCAGTTACAGAAAGCAGGCAGATGTGTCTGACAAGGCTCCTACGGAGCCAAGGGCAAGGCAACGCTCGAGCCAAGCAGTTCTTGTCACCATTAGGGAACGAAACCAATGTTATACAGGTGCAGATGTGACACACAGACAGTGCCCACCGCATCCCCAGCACCTCCCATTCAGAGTCCACAGGTTTATGCACCAAGAGCACATGTCAAGCACTCATTCCTTGCCCTGGGCAGCTCCTGGGCGCTGCTGGGGACCAGAGGGTGTCCCCTTCTCTGCTGCAGTGGGAGCACAAGAGGCCAAGTGTGCCCCCCACCCTCTGAACGCCAGCACAGGTTCCATGGCACGGCTGTCCTGCCATGACATCCACTGGGGAACAGCTCTTCTTCAGCACCTCTCCTACCCAGAAACACCAGAAACACTGTTCTCTGCACAGAACCAGCTGTAGCAGAGATCGCTCATGGCTCAAAACATCCTTGACCATTTGTTATACAACATAAAAGAGCTCATAAAGAATTTTATAGAGAAGGCAAAACAGCATCACAACCTGGAGGAAGGTGGTTTTAAGCTGGAAGAGCACTCTTCTGGATTTCTCCATTTAGATGTGGAAGAAAATTGTTTGGATGATTTACTGGGCTGTGCTGTTCTCCAGCAGCTGTTTAAATATTTATGTGTTCCCCAGAACTTTCTACGAGGACACTTACACCTTTAAAACCAGCTTGCTGGGTGCCCTGATTCACAGGAACACACTGCCCTCTGTTCATAGCCCCCTCCTCGTGCCACTGCAGGTACACAGCTCTGAACTCACAATCAAGGGGTGCATCAGGAAGGTTGAGGCTTAAAACAGACTGAACCCAAGCAGAGCCAGAGAACAACAGAAGCAGCTGCACAGAGAGAATATTTAAAACCAACTTGTATGCAAAGTAAGAGGGAAAAGAGAGGCTGGTGCCTTCTGACTAATGCCAAGATAAAATCTATTAATTCACAATCATAACAAACCTGAATATAATGAAGACTGATAACACAGGTTTTACAGAGTTCATTCCACCGATTGGGAAGAAAAATAACATGGAAATGAACAGACTATGAGATCTCATTAGCAGACAAAGTCGGGTGGAGAAAGGCCGGGCAGTGCCGGGCTGTGCAGCGGAGCTGGAGGTGGTTGTGCCAAATCCCCAGTGTCCTCCCATCCCACGGTTATTGTGGTCCCTGCATATTTTATGAAAACAAGCAGCTGAGCTGACACCAGAGACTGCCAGCTTGGAGAGACCAGCCGGCCCGAGCTCCAGGAAAAGGTTTGCTCAGGTGTTCTGGTTTACCAGACAAAAGACAAAAATCTCAGAGCTCCTCTGCTGTTGCGCTTGCTCTTTGATTCTGCAAAGACATTTGCTTGTTTTCTCTCGCTATCTGCCTAGTTTTAATCTTCATTTACTCTGTCCAGAGAGATGCTGCATGGAGAAACTTTCAAAGACACCAAAGGACCCTTTTAGGAATACAAGAAGTGTTGCAAAATTGCATCAAAGGCAAAACAAAGTGGGAGGAAGAAATCTCACTTAACTCCAACAGATTGGCACAAAGCAAACCAGAGAATCTCATTAAACCTCAATCCAGCAACCAAGCCAGAGACAGGTAACATCACCTTCATTTGCATGCAGCCTGTGACGCTAGTACATACCCTCATTGCAAAAATCAGAGTAAATCAAAAGGTTCTCAGTATTAGTTCAGCATTCCGTGCTCTGATAACAGAGCCTAAGTCTATTTTCCTCAATTGGAATTGTCTGTCCCCCTTTACAGCAGCAGGGGCTGAACAGGCTTATCCCAGAACTACATCTCAGGCATTTTCTCTAAGCAGTAAGTTCTGATACAGCTCTGATCACAGGTTCAGCACCAGGAGAACGTGGTGGCTCTGCTGATGGTGTGATTGTTGTGTACCCCAATTCATGTGTAAATATTCGAGTTACCTAATAAAAGTCTCTCTGGAATAGGAGACCCTCACATAATGCACCCAGAGCACAGTTACACAATACAGAAGCTCCCACTTCCCTGCCCTGTTCCCAAATCCTGGTGCATCTTCCCCGCTGCTCTGCCTGGCATCACTTGCTCATCTCAGGAGGCACAGCTCCTGGTTGCCCCACCCCACTCTCTGCAGCCCTGGCACTGGGCTGCTTTGACCTCCCCAGGCAGCTCCTCGGATCCCAGATCTCCAAGCTGCCTCGCTCCCGTGGAAGGATGGGGTGACCTTTCCCTCCCAGGGCAGCTCAGGGACCAGCTCTCTTTGCTCGGCTCCAAGCACTGGAGGCACAGAGCAGCAGATCCTGGTTACTGAGAGCTCCCTGTGCCCCCGGGACTGACAAAGCCTCTAGGGTCCCCTTGTCCAGGGACAGAAACGTACCTGGGATCCTGGCAGAGGGTTTCCCTGCTGCCTTTTCACGGTGATGAAAAGGGCAGCAAGGCAGAGCAGAGAGGAATGGGGATTAGGAAGAACAAAAGAACAAATGGAAGCAATGCCTCCTTCATGATTTTGCATTAATATAATAGGCTAAACTGCTATGAGGATTCAAGTATATGTAAGCTTGGCTACTTAAAGTAATTAGAAAGCTCTGGTAACAATAACTGCTCTAGGCAAAATTAAATTTCAACAAAAAATAACAGATTCACCTTAGCAAGGAAGATCTCCACACAAGCAATCCACTACCAGCACCCATTTATAGAAATCACCCTTGCAAAGTTGCCACTGAAACCAAGACAGCCCCAGAACAAGTTTAAACTCAAGCAACAATCACTTGGGAAAACAAACAATTACCTGTCCCACAGAAATGCAACAGAGAGGCAAAAGTGTCTTCCCCTCCTCAGCAGCTGCCAAAGGATGTCCAGACACCATGCAGTGAAATGAATGCCCCAAGGAGCCCCTCTCCACCACAAAGGTTTGAAAGCTGCCCCAGTCCCCAGGGCAGCACCAGCTGCTCCTGCACAGAGATCCCAGGGAAGGGCCAGGGCTGGTACTTCCCTGGGGAAGGAACCTCGCTGCCTGCAAGAACCAAAGGTCTGCTTCCCACAAAGGAACTGGCACAGAGGAGCCACAGCCACAGCAAGGCTGGGTGATGGCTCCTCTGCAGAGCTGCAAGGGCTCCCCTCTGCAGCAAGAGGCAGACTCCAGACATGAAACCCTGGAAAAAGGACACAGCTTTGTGGTGTGGGTGCCTGCCCTAAAACCAGCACTTTCTCCTCTCCAGAAAAGCTTCCTTCCCCATTTCTGTCTCATCTCAGATACACTTTGCATTACTCTTCTCTGGGTTAATCCAAGCAGTGATTTATTAACTTCTTCTGCCTGCAAGTGTGATAAAGGGAATTCATAAGCAATTAATATTTATGAATTTCTAATCACTTAATACCACCGTGACTCTCCCTGCCCACACATGCCTAACTGCTCCAGGACTGACCAGCCCTCAGCTGACCTCACCACACTGCCCATCTGTCAAAATGCAGCAGGCAAGGGAGGGCTTTCCCTGCCACCAGCTTGCCCTCGGCTGTGAGGGATGCTCAAGGACAACCACGGGTGCTGAGCAGGGGGGGACATGTCCCTGAACACTCTCAGAGACTTTTCTTACTGAGAATTGAAGAATTACCATGGGGTTCATAACCTTGACATGAACTGTCATGGTGAGCTCTGTGCACTGAGATATAAACATCTGAAACTCCTGGGGAGGGATGTGACAGGGCCTCTACCAAAAATGCCAAGTGCTTTGTCTCCTTCACTGGGGTTTGCTGTAGCCTCCTGTGCCACACTCCAGTGCCAGGTCCCCTCCCTGCTCCAGATCCATGGCCTCTGCACATGTCAGCTCAGCGTCTCCAGGAATGGCTCCCTGTGTCATAGGAGACCTCGTCTGCAGTACCTTGTGCCATATGGCTGCAATTCTCAGCAGTTTCAGTGGCTGTGACAGCTCAATGGAAACCAATCTGATCAGACTGACTCCAGTTTTTGGCAATGTCCACAAAGGTGCTAACGAAGCTGCACTAAATTTTAGAGGATAGCAACTCACAATTGATATCAGAGACACATGCAAAGCCAAATTCCTTTCTAAGGAAATGCTTTGTGCCACCTGAATCCCCCCGGATGGGGTCACGAGCTGAACGTGTCCCTGCCACGCAGGGGAGTGGTGGAAGTGCCCCTGCAGTAAATGCTTTTGGGATCCAGACCCAGTAAAAAGGCTCCAGAGCCTCAGTCAGGAGCTCCAACAGCAGGTGCAGATTGCTGCTGCCCTTTGCTGCTGCCACAGCCCTTGGGCTCTGCTCTCACAGCAGCAGCAGCTCCCAGCACTGCCAGCAAACACTTCCCATCATGTTTCTGATAAATGCTGCTGTAATCGCCTTTCCAGCAATCTTCCCTAAGCAAGACACTTCTATTTTTACTGTTGCATACCCTATTCTCAAGTTCATTGCCCATTTTTCAAGCAGTGAGCTCAGTGAATAGTGAAAGAAATTTTTTAATAATGGGAAATTCAAAACTGGTAGCAGCAGTTCCAGAGTATGTGGCAAACACAAACAAGATTCAGTCTTTTTAATTCCAAGTTTCACCTTTTGCATCACTTCACAGACCAGCCTTGGTGGTGTTCCCCGTCGATTATTTCTGTATTTCAACAATAAGCAGCAGATGACTTCATGTCACTGCAGGGCAGGAGAACATCCAGGACCAGCCCTCACCTGGCAGCCAGGTGTGAGCAGCAGACAGCCCACAGCTCCTCCTGTGCTGCTCACAAACCTTTTGGAGCACCACTCAGCAAGGGAATTGTTCCATGGGGACAGCACAGGAAGGGCTGAAATCCAAGACTGGAGCCAAGGCTGGGTAGCTGCTGTCTGAGCTCTACAACATGTGCTCGGTACCGCAGACATCCTGGGAGCTGCTGCAGCCACAGAGCCACACACCCAACCTCTTCCACCAGGGCTGCTCCGGGGAGGGCTCATGGAAGCACAGGATATTGGAGTGCCTTTCCTGGAGGCTGCTCCCCAAGGTGCTCGGTCCATCACCTGTTGGTTGCAGTGCACCAGGAATTCCTGTACACAAGAGAAAATCGTTTTTTTTCTCTTGCCCAGTCGAGGACAAGGAGTGCCATAGGAAACACCAGATTCAGCAACTTGGGTTTTTCCAGTCAAGAGGAAAGAAAAAAATTGTGGTCCCTTATCTGATTTCCTCTTGAAGGCCTATAATCACCTTTCCCAAAATTAGCAGCTTCTGAAATCTCCATATTGGAGCACGAGAGAAGTGGCAACTAAGCACGTGCACAAATGCCAAATGCAAACAACAAGCCAAAAATTAAATGTCCTGATTTTCATGTTATGAATTATTTGTGGCTTTTGCTGCTGTCACTCTCCTGTGGATTAACATCTCATGTAACACCTCCTGTTTTCGTCTGTTGTTTAATTTGTCTTGCAATAAAAGGAAAAAAAGCCTTTACTAATAATTAATGTGCTTTGAGAACTCTGTCACTGCACTTACATCGAGGCATCTGAAGAAATGCAAAACTGCCTTTTGAAGTGTCTGATTTCCCAGCACGACAAGACAATGGCTGAGCCTGTTCCATGAGTGCAGTTCTCCTCCTGCTTTTATTGCCTTGAGACAGTCTGGGCACTGGAGGCCACAGCAGCCAGGAAAAGGGCTGGGATGAGAGGGTAGGCCTGTGCTGCAGGCTCTCCCTGGCAGCCACAGACAGGACAGGACAATCCATCCCACGGTGTGACAGGACTCTCTGCAGCCCACCCTGAGCTGACACAAGAGCCCAAATTCACAGCCGTGGGATCTGCAGCCTCAGCCAGGACCAGCACCTGAATTTCCTTGCTGTCCCTCCACAGTCCCAGGGAGGTGGAGCAAGAACAGTAACAGAGCCCAGGTGTCCCAGAGGTCACGGTGGTGTGTCCCTGCCCACAAAGGGCTCCCCATGAGCCACATCTCCAGAGGATGAGTGCGCTATTTTCAGTTTTTCCTGTTCTCCTGCCAAATCAAAGATGTTCAATGTCTTTCCAGCTGTGCTGCACATCTGCCACCTCCACCGTGCTTCACCTTCCCTGCAGTTCTTGTTTGGTTTGGGGTTTATCCCAACTCCCTCCATTCCCTAAATCCTCTACAGAGTCAATTTGCTTCACTTCTGCACCGAGCCTTTGATGCATTTTGACATGCTTTATTGGAGCCTTGAAAATCAGAACAAGATTGTGTGTGGCATGAGCTGGGGAGCAGGAGAGATCCCGCACGTGGCTGCTGCATGTGTCAGCACGGAGAGGAGAGGTTGTGGAGAACAACAAAGGGGAGGCAGAGCCACAGTGCAGATGAGGCTCAACCTCAGCACCCCAAATGCCTAACTTCACACAATTTCCTCCAGTGTAAGCAGGCAAGTTGCTCATTTACTAGGGTTGACTTCTTGATAGAAGTGCCCAAGGGGCCAGGCTGGACAGGGCTTGGAGAAACCTGGGCTTGTAGAAGGTGTCCCTGCCCATGGCAGGGAGTTGGAACAAGATAATCTTTAAGGTCTTTTCTAACCCAAACCATTCTGGGATTCTGTGTTTGCCAGGACCAAGAAAGGTACAGTCACACAGCAACTCTCAAAGGATGGAGATGGTGTTTTTGAAAAGAGCCTCTCAGCTTCCAGGCTGCTGTGGGGAGGAAGTTGCCAGGGATGTCTCACTGAATTCCCAAGACTCAGGAGCTCTGGGCCAGGGGGAAAGCTGCCAGATGTTCCCATCTCCTCACCTAATCATCACGGTACCATTTATATAAATAGAACCAAGCAGGAAAACAGCCTGATGAACACATCAGGGAAAGCAGTGCTCTCTGGCAGAGGGAAGCCAGGAGAGACAGGCAGTGCCCTCCAGGCACAACAGCAGCAGGGCCAAGTCTCCAGGTGTGCCTCTGCAGCCCTACCTGCACACCAGGCAGCACAGCACCCACCTGAGCAGGCAGCAAAGCAAGAGACTCGAGCGTGGCGCTGAAATCCAGACGGTGACTTTTTGACCTGCTGCCGGTTTGAAGTGGGAACAAAAGGGAAGCTACAGAAATCACAGGCACATAGATCCAGAGAGCAAAGGGCAGATCTGGGCGTGCAGCGGAGACAAGCCCTCCATGCCCCAAACTGCCTCAGGGGAGATGAGGGAAGGACAGTGCCAAGTTTGGAGGGAGCCACACTGCAATTCTGGGAATAGCATTGTTCCTTCCCTACAAATATAAGTATCCCATTAAGCACATGAATTTTTCTAATTATTCACGCTACATCATGTAGCAGGGTTTAATTGCAAACATGTGCTGATTTGAATAAAAATACATTTAAAAAAAAGAGATTGATATATTGTGACTGTTTTAATACAGTTTGTAGGAACTCGAGGGAGGGCAATCACATTTCACGCCTCAGGGTATCGATTCTGCATCCTGCACACTTCAAGGATGGGGCTCTGTCACTCCAGCATGTCCAGGTAGCACAGCTCAACCCTCAGCAGAGGGGACAGCCCAGGAACCTCCAGAAATAAGGGTTAAAGCAGAGCTGTGTAGGCTTCGCAGGGACTGCACTCGAGATGGAGCAGCTGCTGGAGTCAGACGCAGAGGGGAGGGACTCGGTTGCATTTGGATGGTCAGACCTTGACCCTGGACCCAGCTACTGCGGGCACCTCCCTGTAGGAGCAGATTCCCCCTGGCTGAGCCCTGGCCAAGCCCCAGCCTGGGGAGGATGCCTGGTCCAGCACAGCCCCGTCTGAAACCCTGGCACCTGCTCCTGCTCGCCTCCACATCCCACAGCTCTCCCTCCACGCTTCCTCCCATCCCATCAGCCAGGGTGTGTTTTTGGCAGCTCTCAGTGCCCCCAGCCGCGAGCAGCGCCTGCTGCAGCCCCCGGGGGACGCGGGCTCCCCA
>VZTN01006389.1:73291-108412 GCA_013400515.1 Erpornis zantholeuca
ATCCCCCGGCCCCGCATCCCCGGCCCCGCATCCCCCGCTCCGCATCCCCCGCCGCGGGCAGAGCGGGGCAGAGCGGAGCCGTACGGTCCGGCCGGCGCCCGGGGGACAGGTCTGACACGGGCAGAGGGCGACAGGACGCGAGGAAACGTCTTTGAACAGAAAGAAGGGAGATTTGAATCAGATGTGTGAAGAGATTCCTCCTTGTGAGGGTGGGGAGGCCCTGGCACAAGTTGCCCAGAGAACCTGTGGCTGCCCCATCCCCGGAGATGCTCAAGGACGGCTTAGCCGGGATTTGGAACAACCTGGTCTTGTGGAAGTTGTCCCTGCCCGTGTCAGGGGGTGGGAACTGGATGATCTCTACCATCCCTTCCAACCCAAGCCGTTCTGTGAGTCTGTAGTTTTCCCCGCTGTGAAAATAGAAGGATGTGCGTATCTGATTTGCGGGGCAGAGGCTGTGAAGGGTATCACAGTCGCCAGGGACAACATACTTCCAGACTCTTACTTTTGCAGATGACACACGCATTTTAATACCCCGGATTAATGGAGCATGCCTGGCACCGCAGGCGCCCACCTCACACAGCACGCGGGGACAGTGGGAGGCAATTCCTGCACGGGCAGGAACAGCTTCCTCAAAGCAGCAGCTGGAGAGCGAATAGCAAAGGGAATAGGATGGGTTCGTTTACAGTTAAAGGTTGGTCACGGCTTCAGAGGAGGCAGCAGGCAGTGAACAAGTGCCTCAGACCAGGGTCAGGGCAGAGGAGCAAGGCAAGGATCAGAGCAAGGCAATAAACAGGGAAAGGAGAAATCTGGGGGACACAGACCGCTGCAAAGGATGGGAAGACAATCCCTAATACAGCACCAGGCACGCATGCCTGGGAGTCTGTGATGCAAAGTCAGGCTCAAACCAAATTGTCTCCCCACTCTGAATCCAGCAATGCTGGAAAGAAGGTGGATTTCCCTTATCTTTGTGCACACTATCCCCAGGCAAAGCCACTTCAGGATGCAGAGAGACAGTCCTGGAAGCCTGGGTTTTACGTGAGCACAGTCCTGCTTTTGCTACCAGGTACCTGGGGCCTCACCTCAGTGGTGAAATGGAGTTTAAATCACCCTCTATCACACAAACATTACAAAGAAAAAACTTCACCAGCAAATTTTCCATCTCCAGCTTAATCTGCTTGACAGCAGTTTTACAAACTATCTGAGCTTCATGATCCTGCTCGGCTCTTTAGCTGTAAAAAAATAAGTGCTAAGGAGCATTTAAGCCATGCAACTAAGCCTCCAAAATTGACACAAACTCTTTAGAGATGCCACCTGGAGTCTCAGATACTTCAGTGCTAAGAAGGGCAGATCAGACAATATTTGCAGCGATGCAGCTCCCATTCAGGGAAGAGCTAGTTCTTAAATCTTTTTCTCACATATTGTTGGGCTTATATAATTCCCAGGAGCATCCCATGGCAGCATCGGCACAAGAAATGTTGGAAATAATGTTGAAAACTCTGCTTTTGCTCTATCCCAGCACCCTGCAGGGCTCAGGAATATATTTCCTGGTCCTGAGCTGGGCTAACTTTGGAACAACCCAAAACACATCAAAACAAGGAGCTGTAAAGCAGCAGCTGTGATTGATTAATCACAGTAGTGAAGCTGAAGGGTTTGATCATTTTCATAAGCTCTTTAAAATCTTATTCTCCAAAGAAGGAGAGGTTACCACAGACATGGAACAAAGCAAATCACAAACTGGAGCTGATTCCTTCCTTGGAAGGGCTCTGGACATGCTGTGTTGCCTTCGACAATGCCTCTGGATGCAGGAGATCAGGAGAGCTGAGTGAACTTGCCAAGCTGGCTGGGAAAGAAATGCTCTGATAACATCTCAGGCCAGTTCTCCAGACATTCCAGTGCCACCTGCACTGGCATTCCGCTCCTGGCACTCACAGCCTGGCTCTGCACACAGCCCAAGCCTGATGGCAGCAGCACCCTGAGCCAGCCAGGCTGGCCTGCACCGTGGAGCATTATGGCTATGAATTATTTCAGATTCCTTATATTTTTATATATCCTTCCATAAGAAAAAATCCATTTCTCTCTAATTTTACTCTGGTGGGCAGTCACATTGATTAACTTGGCTCTTCCACCAGCTCCGTTTTCTCCCAAAAGCCAAGCTAAGCACTGCCCATGGCAAGAATATGGTCCAGTAACCATCACCCTACAGGGCTGCTCAGCAAAATATTTTTCAGTCACAGATTATATATGGACCCGTTATCTGGTCAGAAATTAATTGACATTAATTAAACATCAGGGTGTGCAGTGAGCCAAGCCCCCACAGCAGGGCCAAAAGCACAGCCCATACCCAGCACAGCAGCATCACCTCTCAGGTTCTCTTCTGTGGCACGATGCACTTTGGGCTTCTCTTTTCCTGGTGTTCAGCAATGAAATCAGTGAAGGCAGCAGCAGGTTCTTTGCAAAACAAAGTTTACTGAATGTGTTTAAAATATTCTGTGCCTCTTCACCGAGGTTTGTGCGTCCTTGTCCTGGGGTTCTCCTGCCAGCTCGTGCTGCTTGAAACAACCTGAAGGAATGGCTGACCCTGGCTCCATCACACTGCTAAATATGCCTGCAGGATGTCCCTAGATAAGTTACTTTGATTTCATCAGCTCATCCCCAACCGCAGTTTTTAATCCTCAGGATAACAAAAGGCTGATCCGTGGCCACCTCCCAGGATCCCAGGCTCTGGCAAAGCCTCGTTAGCTCTGTGCTAGAATTGCAGCACCCAGGGAGCTTGAACAAAGAGCCCCAGGCAGTCCCAGCCTGAAACACTGGGAACAATGCCATCGTTCCCAGTGAAGGGAAGATGTTTGGAAATGCAATTTCCGAGGTCACCTTTTATGATCCAGGCACACCACAGAGCCTGAGCGCTCCTTCTGACAGCCAAAGCCAGCGCTGGGACTTCCCGCAATGCCAGAACAGCGGACACCCCGTTTCCAACAGGTCCTCTCCTTCCTCCCTGTTGCCCACCTCAGCAGCAGCAGAAGGGAGCAGCTGCCCACCAGGCCTCTCTGAGAGGGATTTCAGTCCCGTTCCCGAGGAGGGCAAGGCTTGGTCCGCTAATCTCAGAGGCTAAAATAATTTTATGCTTTCTTCGAGAAATCGTTCCAGCAAAGCCTGGAAGATGCAGCAAGCCCAGACAGAAACATATTTCCCTTGTGGTTATGCTGCTGCCTGACTGCCAGCACACAGACAGGCTATTTGTGCCTCACTAGGCAAAACCCAGTGAAGTGTTTAACTTGACAACGGGAGCATTTCTCAGAACGATGCCACCTCAGCTGACCCCAGCACAACTCCACAGTTCCCCCAGCACCTCACCAGCACCCACTCCTGCAGCTGCCTGCAGCGCTCCACTTCCAGGCAGTGGTTGCCTCTGCACAGCTCCGCAGGCTCCTTGCTGCTGTCCAACATCCAGCAGTTGTCCACTGCAGCCTCTTTTGCTGCTTCAGAAAGTTCGGAGTTCCTCCCACCCCTCTTACCGCACCAAGGTGAAGCTCAGGCACTGGGAGATGATCAAACCCCTCCAGTGGAAATATTGAGTCCTGTACAGGAAAAACATGGGCTTTAGCCCAAGCTGAGCTGCATGCTGGAAGCCTGTAAATAGCAGCTTCCCTTGCCTGTGACTCACTGAGCATCGCCAGTGCCCCAGTTTCTCCTCTGGCTCAGAGACCCAGGGACCAACCTCAGCCCACGCCACCAGCATCAGTCTGGAGGCAGAGAGCAGTATCACAACAAATGAGCAGGTACAGCTGCCGCCGGAGTCCCCAGGTGGGAAAAGAGTTGAGTAAAGGGCTCTTACCAGCCAGAGCATCTCAAAACCTCCCTGATGCCTGAGCCCAGGTGCGAGGAGCAGGAGGTGAGATGCAGGGGGAATCTGCCAGCCCTGAGCAGCAGTGCAGATGTGGAGGTGTGCTCCCAGTTTGCTCTACCTATCCTCTGTTGCTGCAGGCACAGGAAATGGCCAGGGCTTTGGGCAATCCGGCCAGTGGCTATCAGTGGTCTGCCAGGACAGTTCACAGCAGGAGGAGATGCAGACCAGCTGGAAGGACAGGGTTCTCCCCAGGATCCCCAAGGCTGTGATGGTGACAGCCTGCAGGGCATGTCAAAAGGGATTTCCCAGAGGAGACAGTTTGCAATGTCTCCATAGGGTCAGAAAGGGAAGTTCCCTCCTGGAAATTACCAAATTACCTTCTTGATTTGGACCCCACAACACACATGGCATCAGGAGCAATTTGCATACCCACCCTAGCCCCATGTGCAGGGCTTTCTACCTTGCTATAAATAGTTTCTAGCACTGCTGAGCAAGGATTAATGACTTTTCTAATTATACCACCATTAGCTGGTGACAGGGGAATGATACTGTGCAGATGTCTGAGCCCACTCACCCAGCACGGCTGGATTGCTCTGTGCAGAACATATCTGTATGTCACCTCATAATTTCAAAGAATATCAAGTCACAAGTGCAGGAAAGAAAAAAAAAGGGGTCTTTCTTAATATTAAATAAGAGATGTCTGGAAACCATACATACTCCACATTCCTAAAAGGAACCTCATCAGCCTTGGATGACATCTCACAGAGCTGCAATTCCATGTAAACATTACCTGTGATTTGTACCCTCTCACAGCACTGTTCTGGAGTGCACAGAACTGTTTCATATTGGCTTCCTGATTACCCTTGATTTTAAATTGGATTGCCTTATTTACCAGGCAACTGCTTGCTTTTTCCTTCTGAAGAGGGGCATTTTTCACATGGCCTGCCCTGCCAGGATGCCTGCACCATCACACTGTCACACATCTCTCAGCCACTCGTGGCAGTCCTGGCAGACCCAAGCTGGAAACCAGCTGTCCTTTGTCCGGACAGTTCTTTTCCATATGACTTGCTAATAATGTTCTCAAGAATTTCTGTGGAAGGGCTCTTGCTTCAGAAAATGCTAATGACAGGAAAGCACATCTTGCAACACCTGATGGAGGTTTCAGCCCACCTTCTGTGGTTTAAGTTTTCCCATTTATGACAGCACGAACAAGGTGCAGTTTTGGAGGGGAGTACAGTATTTCAGTGCCAAGATAACTTTCTTTTTCTGAACAGTGGATGGATATGGCAATAAACATTTTCTCCTGAGGCCATGGCAGGTGCATTGTTTGCCTGGGAAAATTACTGGAAAACGTAACAGCCAAGGAGCAGCCAGCTCAGCGATGCAGCACTGCAGGTTCTGTCTGCAGGACACTGGCAATGTGGCAAGGGACCCCAGCTCCTCTCTGTAGCCCAGGCTCCAAGATCTGGATTTTCCACACACTGTGCAGAGGCTGAGCCCCTCTCAGCAGGCTCTGCTGGGCT
The DNA here is from genome assembly GCA_013400515.1 of Erpornis zantholeuca. NCBI lineage: Eukaryota > Metazoa > Chordata > Aves > Passeriformes > Timaliidae > Erpornis > Erpornis zantholeuca. Next base: position 78,662 of record VZTN01006389.1, read on the forward strand.
TCTGACAGAGCTGTTCTTTGCAAGAGCCATCAGAAGGGAAGGGATCAAGCAGGTTCTTTAGCACAGTCATTTGGAAACAATCAAAGTCGCTCCTTGCAGCAGACACCTGCCTGTGTGGGGTCCCTTTTATGACAATAACAATTCTATTAGTTCCCCAAGGCAGTAGCTGTGTTCTACAGAGCAGGTTAAAGGAACCATTGTGGGTTTCAGACATGGTCACAGGGAAGTGGTCCTTGAGGTCAGCGTGCCTGGCTCCTGCTGGGCACTGCCCACCAGCACCCTCAGAGTGACCCAGCAGCCCCGTGTGACACCAGGACAGCTGAGCTGCTCTGCCTTGGAGCCAGGCAGGAGCAGGGAGCCATCCCCTGCCTTGCACTGCTGCCTTCCCTGCCCCTTTCCCCGTGCACAGCCCTGGCCCCCATCACCATATGGCAGCTCCTGTCCTCTGGCTCTGAGGCGTCACTTCACTTCTGTTCCACCGCCAACCTTCAGAGTGCTCCAGAAACCACTGCCGCTATTTTTAGAGGGTTAACAAATACCTCTAGGAAAAAATAATCCACTGGTACGTGACTCCCTTTCAGTCCAACATTCAGCAAACGGCCGCAGCATCAGTACAGTAGCTGTAAAGATGAAACGAGACTGATGAACTCTGTCTACCCTCTCCCTCCTGCCCACAGTGAAGGAACATGAGAAAACAGCCAACCTTCTCTTTGGTTGCCAAGGTTTCTCATTTTTATGTATAGTTACGTATATTTATAGTGCCCCTTGCTATCAAAAATGAGCAAAGGGAACAGCAGATAAGACAGCCCAGCAGGATTGTTTCTCAACAGAATGTTTTTCACTTTTCCACGAGGCGTCAGCAGCTCTTTAAAGTCTTTTTATTACATTCTGCATTAGATGCAAAAACATGTTTCAAAGACGCTTTAACTTTGAAAAAGAAAAATGCAGATTCTGTACTGTGCCACCTGCAAACATGGAGGCATGACCCACATTAGAGAGACTTGGGAGGGGAGAAGGCAGGGAAGGAGAGAGGGAGGGAGCTCTGTGGGAAAGACCAGGCCATTTAAAACACTTAAAAATAAAAAATCATGGGGAAATCGCTGCCTTCCTAATTATAGCTTTTAGGGGAGCTCCTCACCCTCTCCCTAGTGAGGCTGGGGAGATCTCAGGCACCCCACACTCTGCATTTAAAGCTGTGTAGCAAAAATTAACCGGCTTGGATTTTCTGTTAAATAAAATCAAGAAAGCTTCAATTATTTTTGTTCTTTCTAATTAGTTTGTTAGACCACAAATTACAAATCAAAAGTCTTCTCATGTCCACTCCTTCCAGCACAGAGACTGTTACCAATTCCTGATTTTTCCGGGGATTGACTCTCACTTTTTTTAAAGTATGAAAAGCTTTAACAGCCACAAGCAATTAGTGCAAGGAGGAAAGCGGCAGCTCGTGTGCCCAGATTAGTTAATGCACAGAGAGGCACCGACCTCATTAGGCCAGGCGGGGAGCTCTGGCAGCTGCGCTCCCTCCCAGAAACCAGGGCAGGTGCGGAATCAGCGGCGATTTCTCACTGGCACCGATTGCGTTCTCTGTGGTTACCTGGGCAGGGGAGACGCAAAGCACTGCTGCTGCTGCTCGGGCTTGCCCTTCAAAAAACACAGTATTTAGGGCAAATGGATCTTTGATTCGCCAAGATTCGCTTCGGAACGGCAATTAAAAATAATAAAATATGTTATAAATATATTGTGTAAGTATGCAGATAATATATAAAAGCATTATGAATAACAGCAATAGTGGCGTTATTACCGTGAGGGAGCTCCTGGCCCCGGGGCGAGCAGCGCTCCCCGCCCGGTGCCGTTCCCGGCACGAACGCGCCACCGCGCGGCTTTGGGGACAAATCCCGGGGTCCCGCAGCCCGCGGAGACCCCGGCCCGGGCCCGCCCGGCGTGCGGAGCTCCCGCAGCCGTCAGCAGGAGGCACCACAAGCTAAGGGAGATGGAGACACGGAAAATCCCCGCTCCTCCTCGGAGCCGCAGCCTCCAGAGTGGGGAACGGGGAGGCTTCGCCGCCCTCCCCCCAGAAGCAGCTTCGGGAACAGAAAAAGCCTCTGGCAGTGGCTCTGCGGCTTCATGACTCCCCGGAGCAGTGCGCCCTATGTTCTTGCGAGACATGGAATCGTGGAACCACAGAAACAGGATCACAGCATCATAGAATCAGAGAAGCATTCAGGCTGGAAAAGACCCTTGAGACCAGCACTACCCCAGCAAGCACTACCCCAGCACTGCTGAGCCCACCACTGAATCCTGTCCACAGGAGCCGCGAGTGACAAACCAAGTTTCCAGTCTCTGTGATGCATCTCCACAAAGCTCCCAGGGGTCTGAGAGCAGGGGTGCTGTGCAGGCTGGTGGGCACCGAGGTCCCAGCCCTACAGGGATCCAAGTCAAAAGTGGAGGTGTAATCACAGGCAAACCACATCTGACAGCTCACAGGGCTTCCTGCTGTTAGACAATTCCTCCTCCTCCGCATGCCTTAAACGGGAAAAAATGTATTTTGGAGGGTCAAGTATAAACCAGGAGGTTTGGGGCATTCTGCTTTGGGGCTGCATGCTGCCCCTTCCCCTGGCAGCTCACCCACAGCCCAGCACCTACTCCTGTCCAACCAGCACTCTACCAGGCTGGGAGAAGTCACCTCTGAGTCCCAGGATTGCTCCTGTTCCCAGTGTGCATCTCCAGCAGCATTCATAGCTGTTTTTTCCCAGCACAGGTACTGCAGGAGGAGCTCCTCTTATTCATAAAGTAAGGTGATCTGATGGGAATTAACTTTGGACCCCATCCCAAGGCTGAAAGAAAGAGCAGATCAAATTCTGTGCCACTCTGGAAGACACAACAGTGCTTTTCTGAGAGTGAACTGAAGAAATTTTAGTATCTGCAGGCAAACAATGAACCTCTTTCATATTGTACAGGATTCTGTCTGTCTTCCCATTAATTCAGTCGTCTAATTGCAGACAATCTGGTTTCTAGGCTGTAATCTGATATTTGCACAAAAGTGATTCAAGTACCTTGCCACTGAATCCTTTTTACTCGGAGGAAACCGTGCAGGTATTGAGAGATGCTTATCAAGGAGCAGGAGAGCAGGAGCTCTGTGTTCCCAGCTGGAGATAAGGTATCCTGCCTCAAGGAGAAGGACCTTGTTGGGGAAAAGCATGTGTGCCCACCTGGAGAAGCCGAGGATGCCCTTCCCCTTCCAGAAGTGTCTCAGCCTGTACCACATAGGTGCAGCAGAAGCTGAGTGACCACTACAAGGGCACTGAGAAGAAGCCCCGGGTGAGACAGGATGCCCATAGACAACAGAGAATGTGTAATCACAGAAAACAAGGAGCTTCAAGGATCAGATGTGGCTTGTGAAATATTGTATAGGGATTTTGGAAGTGACTCAAGTTCTCAGTTGGACCAATCTGTTTGCTCCTGCTATCTATCTGTATCACTTCCATCCCTAACTGAACAGAAGGGCCACTGAGGAAAACAGGGTGGAAAAATGAAACTGTTTCAGTTCTCCTGCTGTACAGACTTCTCCATCTTGGAGGTTTTCTAAGGCAGAAAGCCCTAGTTTCATAAGTGAGGGGAAGTGTTTGGGGCACAAAGGTCAGCAGAAACAATGCAAAACGTTCGAGCCAGAAACAGAGCAAGAGAGTCCCTGGCCCCGCTGTGCTGGGACTCTCTCAGCCGCTCTGCCAAGAGAGAAACAATGGCTCGTACCTCGCCAGCACAGCACAAATTCCAGACTGCCATCTGGGAATTCCAGTCTGCCATTCCCTGTGCTGCCAACTGCCAATCAAGGAGCCAGGCAGATCCGCTGGGAACACACCATCCCTGCAGGAGAGCGAGCAAAACCACGCAGTTCCTGACCGCGGGGAGCGAGGGAGCTGCGCGTCTGCTCCGTCTGGGTTGTTATTCGGTCATCTCCACTCACGTGTTCCAGCAGCTGTACCGGGATAAACTGGGAATCCCTCCTCAGCTAAAGCAAGGAGGGAGTGTTTTGCATTGCGATAGCACCTGGCTGATCTCTGCCAGCCTTACCAGTCCTTGCACCGTCCTTGCGCCGTGTCCCTGCTCCCTGTCCCTGCTCCATGCCTGCAGCAGGGCAAAGCCCCCACGACTGCCAGAGGGCTTTGGTTATTCCAACACTGGCTGTCTCACAGCAAGCAAAAGGGATCCAGGAAAATGTTTTCCTGTGAGTAAATGACTGTGAGAAGCTGCTGTAAACACTGCACTCAGAGTCCAAGAAACAGAGAGCCGGGTATTACCTGCCACAATACATTGCCAGCCTCAGCCCTCCCGTTTGCCAGGAGCTGGCTGGGGCAGCAGACACCTGGCTGCTGCTGTTTGGGCAGCACCACCCCATTAATGCTCCAAAGGAGGAGAGACCGCAGCCCTCTGCTATTTGGAAAAAAACCATGCAGACAAATCACAGAGCTTTTCTTAATGCTGCCATGATATACAAATAAGAGGCTTAAATATAATTATAGGTTGTTTAATCAGTGTGAATAAAGAAATATGTAGTAATTGATGCCATATTTTATAAATATCCTAACTGTTTAAGAAACGGAAAATGTTTTCAAAAGAAATACTTTAGCATAATGATTATAAAGCCCTTTGATGTGAGTGAGCTGCTTTCTGAAGCCAGTTTTAGATTCAGGCTCATGAACATAAATAGAGTTAATTGCCCTTCTGTGTGAGCTGGATGTTAGCACATTCCAGCAGAGCATGCATTTTCCAAAGTGCCAATTCCAACACATTCCACCCTGTGCAATTTTTGCCTTTCTGCACAGCGCAGAGAACAGGCACATCTGGGCAAGGGTAAAGTTAAGTGCTTGTAGCAGTGAGCCTTGGAGATGGATTGAGACATGAACTGCTGGCCCAGATGTTAGCTGGGTATTCAAGTGCAAATGTGTTTTTTTTTCTGAATTCACCCCATAAGGGAGAGAACACTGAGGTGCAAATGGCGATGGGGGAGAAGGGATGCTGGTGGCTCCTTCCATCTTCCTTCTCAAAAACTGCAGTTGCGCCATGTGGCAGAGCAAGGGGATGATGCTCCTGGTGAAAAGGGGAAATTCTTCTTTGCAGCTGCTCCCCTGGCAGCCCACAGGTGCCAATGCTGACACTGTCAGGAGAGGATGCTCATGAAGAAGTGCCAGTGCATGCTCTGCTCTTCCCTGGACTGGCCCTCCCACCCTGAGCGGGCAGCAGGACAAGTGCCATTGCATCAGCCATCCCTCAGTCTCCTCCTGCCTTCCCAGTTGTCCACTGAGCTATCAGTCCTGCTGTGATCCCACTGAGGCCACAGGAGTGTGGTGAGGGATGTTCCTCCCCCAGGCCATGCACACTCTCAAACACAAAACTCTATATTGAGTTATATATGAAAAAGACAAATGAAAATACAACACAACTCTACCAAAAGATGTTACAGAAACAAACCACCTACATCTCCAAAAGTAAACATCACCTCGGATTTGGTCCTATGGGATGAAAACAGGGAACACTTTGTATGTAATGCTGAAAATGACCTCCCCATTTGGACATGGCTTTGGGGCACGGAGCAGTGTGCATTCCCCACTGCCAAATCGCAGCACAGAGCAGCCCACGCCAATGACCCGTGTCAGAGGCTGCTCAGAGCCCCACATTCCCTGGGGGTTTGGGTTTCTGCCTTTAATGAGCTGGTGATGAGTGACCCTTGCTCAGCCCTCCTTCACTCCTGGGCCTTCTGGGAGTCAGGAAGAACCATTTCAAACCAAATTTCCTCTTAGAGATTTTCTGAGGCCGGGGGTGAAGCACACTGTTGAGACACCACAAGTCCTAGCTCCCTCCTGCAGCCTTGCTGCCTGTTCCAGGTGTCTGTCACCACATCAGACGACCACGCACAAGCGTGAGTGGCACTTCTCCTGCCATTCCAAATCCCAGCCCCACCACCAACCCAGGATCTAGCAAAGGTCATGTTTTCCCAGTGCACATGGGGCACTTTGTGACATTGGCTGCTACCGAGAGCTCGCCATGGGCCAATAACTCAGCGTTTTTGGGGAGGGGGCACCTGAGTGTAGCAGCCTACAGAGAGCCCTGGTGCCAGAGCTGGGCAGCTAAAACCCTCCTCAAATGGGTAACCCCCAGGACTGCAATGTAAATGCACATCCCAAGTCTGTGCTGTGGAACAGATACTGATACTGCAGCAGAGCTCCAGCTGGGTCAACTCTCTGTTCAGAGCCAGGCTCTTCTGGACCCTTCCAAGGGCCTGTGTTCTTGGTCATCATCAGAGCTACAGTTTGGGAAGGACAGCAGTGCATTTGGCTCCACGCCTGAGCTAAACACTGCCCCATCCATCAGCAGTTTGGCTTCTCATTCATATGATGGGCTTGATCTTGAAACCATCTGTTTTCCCTCAGCTTGCATTCAGCTTTCACTTGGACAGCAGAGCCCTTTTCAGCTACAGCCCCGGGGCATGGGGGTGGGAAGGCTGCTTCAATGGCCGCTCTCTGTGGCCAGAAAAAATGAATTTGCTTGGAGAGACACACCAATTACCCTTTTCTTGCAGGTAGAGGTAAGGCTGGCAGGACCTGCTGGTGGGGACAGCCAGAGCAGTAGCCCTGGGACAGAGCTCAGAGGATGCCCTTAGGGCTGCTCATGCCAGATGCATGCAGCGACGTAGATCCGATGCAGTTTGGGAACACTCAGCTGATCAGACCCTGCAGCACACGAAAAATGTCCTTTTTCCAGTGTAGGACTCTGAGAGAAGGGCACTCACAGCAGTGTAAAGAAACCCTCACCAGTCTCAGAGTCTGTGATGAGTAGTTTCATTCTGGTAATATTTTCTTTAACCTCTCTGTAAGTTTTCTCCTCCAAGAAAAATGTGATCTGGACTCTGTCACCGAGAGCCTCTGAGTGCACTGGTCATGGCTTGGGGCTTTGTTTCTTTCCCAGGGAGTAAAACCAACCCATTCACTGAATGGGTTCTTCCCTTCTCTCCTTGGGATGTTTTTGCTTTGTGTCAAAGGGCTATTTTTAACTGACAGGTTGGTGTAAACACACATTTTGAAAGGTGCAAACAGACAGTGCTGCCTGTGTCCTGCACACACAGCGCTCGCAGTGATCACAGCTGTGACTCCTCAGGTGTCCCTGCCAACAGCTCCAGCATCTGAGTGGGGAAAAAGCAGAGCTCTGCACTGCACGTCTCTTCTGGGCTCCCCTGGGAAACAAGTGGCCTCCAGGCCTGCAAAGGGTGCCCGGGCAGTTTTGCCTCCTGCTCACTGCCATGCAGTAGCCGAGCTGCGAGGCAGAGGGAAGGAGCTGTGTGTGTCCATCAGCTCTTCTCCCTGCTTCGTAGGAAGCAGAATCTTGCCCAGCTGACCAGCACAAACAGCTCCACAATCCACGGGAGTGAACTGCAGAACCCTGTGCACATCTAGTGCTGCAGGAGGGAAAGAGAGCATTTCCTGCAAGTGTTTCTCATTCCCTGGGCCAAACCTAGACCGGGCACAAGTCAAAGCAATGCCCAGAGGAGCTGATGAGCCGCCCATGCTGACACCCTGAGCTGTAGCTCCTGTCCAGCCCAGTGGGGACACCATGGGACACTCTGTCAGTCTCTCAGTAGCTCGTGGTGCCAAGGAGCAGGTGAGGTACCACACAGTCATGATAATTAAATGCAGCTGCCAAGGAACTGTCTGGAGACAGCAGCAAACTGTCAGGCCCAGGATAAATACTGTCTCCTGCAGCATGGACACAAGATAGCCGTATCTCTGGGAGGGCCCTGAGGAGGTCATTTCCAAGGAATGGATATGGCGGAGATTTTTGTATTAACCCTTTGTTTGACTTGACATTGCAGTTAAAATCCTAGCTGTAGCTGTTGCCACGCCGTTTAGAAGTTCATCTGCTAAACAACCCTGCCAGCCAAGCTCTCCCCTCACTCAGAGATCCCCAGGAATTACATCCACAGACATCCCTCGAATGCTGTAGGGCACATCTCTACCCTCCAGGGACAGCTGAGTGTGTTCCCTCCAGGGACATCACTGGAAGTGTTCCAGGTCAGACCAGACGCGATTATGAGCAGCCTGGTCTAGCCGCAGGTGTCCGTGGCCATGGTTGCTGGAACTGCTTGGTCTTTACAGTCCCTTCCAACCCGAACTGTTCCGCGATTCTGTGAACATTTGCTTCTGTTCAGAGGCCACGGAGAGTTGGGGTCGGGAGGGATACCCGGAGGGGGCTCAGGGCAGCAGCTCGGGGCGGGGGGAGCGCGGCGCTCCCGCGGGAGCTCCCGGTGCGCTCGGGGCCGCTCCCCGCTCCCCTCGGTCACCGTGAGGNAGGGCCCCTCGGGCATCGCCCCCTCCCCGCACCGAGCCCGAGCTGCCGCTGCCCGGAGCTCTCGGAGCCGAACCTTCCCCGCAGCCCCCGGGAGCTCCCAGCGGAGCCCTCCCAGAGCCTTTGTCCATTGTTCCTCCGGTTCCAGGCAGCGGGGAGCGGCGTGTTCTGGCTCCTGGATCTGCTCCTCCTCAGGAGAGGAACCGCACAAAGCTCTGCTCAAAGCTCCTCTCTGCTCTGCTGGAGTCTCCAGTGACACCCCAGCCCTTAAACTGAATTGCAGGGAGCCACGAAACACCTTGGGGAAATTGGAGCATCTCTGCTCCTGCTTAGCCACGTGTTAAATCCAGGTGCTTGGAGGACACAAACCAGGACCCCCAGACCCCCCCAAAAGATTTTAGAATCCTCTCTATTTTAAATTAATCTTTTGCCTTTTAACCCTTGAGTGACTCTGCTCAGCTTTCCTAGCCCTCCTGCTGAAGTTTCCTCCTCTAGGAGACAGGGAAATCAAGGAATTTCTGCACCAAATACCTGGAGCAGCTGAGGCACTGGGAGTTTCCTGACCCAAATGGAGAAGGTGACAACAGGACAGACACACGTGCTCAGGGAAAGGCTTCCAGAGTGGCACCAACTGCCCAGCCAAGGGTCCATCCATCCATCCATCCATCCATCCATCCATCCATCCATCCATCCATCCATCCATCCATCCATCATCTCACTGCATCTTCCCCTACAGCATGTCTCTGCCCCACAGAGCAAAGCATCCTCACTGGAGGACACATGAAAGCAGTTTAGTCACAGAAATAAATTTTTCCTTGGGATCCCTGAGCCCAGACAAAACCAAGTTCCTTTAGGAACTGCTTTAGGCCTGGCAGGACTCCTTCCTGCGGGTCACATTTTTGAATAATCATATTGCATTGCTCTGATATATCCACAGATTTTCAGTGTCTGCTGGAGCTGTGAGTGCTTACAGAAAGGCTCTGCCCTTTCTCCTACAGCTCTGCAGCACTCACTGACTTTCCAAGCCCAGTGGCCTGAATGCCCATCACGGCTGGGCTTTGCCTTGTCCAGCAGGCCAACAAAGCAGGCAGAGCCCTCCTTGCTGCAGGAGGGAGGGAGCACAGCTCCAGGGTGGCTCCAGTGGCCCATGCTCTGGAGCAGCCCAGTCCTTCTCCTTGTGCCTGGTACATGGGGCCCAAGTTGTCCTTGGCCCCGAGCACATCTCAGTCTGCACTGCAGGGCAGTGGCACTGAGGCTGCCCTGAAACACTTCTTAACCCCCGGATGCATTTGGGATCATCCAGGGGCTGCTGCTGGCACAGAGCTGGGTGGTTTGGCAGATACAGCTCTAAAGAAAAAGAGGAGGAAAAAATGGAGGAAAAATGTCCCCTCCAGCCCTCTTGTTGAATTAAACCACATGTATATTTTTAAAATACAGCGGAAAGGAACAACTCTCCAGCACATGTTCAAGAGCAGAGTCTTATTTCAGAGATTTCAAAAAATTAGTGGCTGAAAGCTGAAACAATATCGCCCTTAGACGGGGACATTTGGAAGTGATTAACGAGCCTGAACTCATGCATTCAAAATAAAAAGTTAGTACCTCACGCTGGTAACAACTGTCAGCTACTAAAAAACTGGGGAGAAGGGAAGAAATCAAACTCAATCCTGCATAGTCTAATGCTCCAAATCAGCAGGAGATGACTAGCAAGCCCACCAGCCTGCATCTTCCCTGGGTGCATCACCTGCAGACCTCAGCTGGAGGCTGCCAGCTCAGGTACAGGGAGTCCAGTCTGGAAGATTCCCCTGTGCCTCTGTGACCAGCAGCATCCCCAAACGGGCATCTGCATCTGTCTGCCATTCACTGGGGAGATGTCTGTCTCTGCAGTCTGACACACTTCTCAACCTCTCCCCAGAGAGGAAGCTTCCACATCCAAGCACAGGAGTGTACAGCAGGGAACAGGAATTGGTGCTGATGGACAAAGGAGCACACGAAGTTCCCAGAACCAGGGATGCTGTCCCTGTGAATCTGCCAAGCTTAAGGAGCTTTCTTAGCTGAAAGGCACTGAATGCAATTCCGTCTCCTCTTTGGGAGCATTCCTGAGCACAGATCATTATTGTTATTATTTTCTTGTTTCTTTAATGATATTGAACATGGTCTAAGACGCTTAATCACAGAGGAAATTACAGCAGACTCTCAGTGGGCTGACAAATGGGGCTGAGCACGGCCAAAAATAGCCATGCTGACAGGAGCAGCTCCAAGGGCAAATGGAGGGACTGGGGCAGGGAGTAGCCCCCTCCTCTCCATGCTCCAGGCAGGAGGCTCCCACCCAGCTGGAAGGAGCAGAGTGCAGGGGAAGCCTCCTCCACCGCACTGGGCAGCCCTCCTGTGACCACCAGCCTGTCCCAGTGCTTCCCCAGGCCCCCAGGCTGCGGTCCCTGGGCACAAAAAGGCAGGGGCACGACGCAGAGGGCAGCCAAGGAGCAGCAGCAGAGCTCACTCACTCCCCAGACTGGGCCTCGCCAGCTCAGAGCCTTTTGCATGGGGAAGCCCAGGACTTGCTCTTCAGAGAGCACGTGGGTTCTTCCCTTAACATCAATCTCGTGTTTTATCCTATAATTTTGTAAAATAAAAGATGAAGATTTTAAATGAAACATATTCCTTTCTTTGACACCAGGAATTATGAATTGATAAAGATTTCCTATTACCTTATAAAATCTACCAAACCAATCCTTCAGCAAGGCCATGCCCATAATTGCAAGCAGATGTCTTTCTCTGCTGACACGTTAAATGGAAGCAGAAAAACCCGCTGCTATCTCCCATCAACAATTTGCACTTAAGCAGAGAACAGATTTTCACAGAGCAGGGCTGCTGGAGGAGGAGGGGGATTAGGTTCCTGCAGCCCAGGCGTCTCAGCATTACGGCAAAACAAGGCAGCTCCGGAAAACAACGAACTCTAAACAGTCCCTAATCCCAAAGTAACCAAAAGCTTTTGTGCAGGAAAATTAATTTGTGAAACTAATACTGCCAGGGAGCACGGAGAGCACAGGGGCTGAGGTAACACAAAGGCGAGGTGATCCAGCTGCACCCACCTCAGCTCCCACGGACGCTGCCGGGGCAGCCCTGGCTTGCGAGGTCTGTGTTAGCACAGAGTTGTCCTGTCCCACAGAGCACGGGGGCTGGAATTATCCATACAAGTGGAAGTGACAGGGTGTTTAGCAAACATTAAACCCAGGGAGCTTAAAAGGTCTTCCAGGATTATTAAATAAACATTTAGGGCAAATGAAAGACTATGAAGGGCTGAAGAAAGTGCAAACACTCTAGAGCAGGCAGTTGGGGCTGCACAGATTCAGCTGTGCCGGACAGTGTTTAATCATTTATGTAGTGTCACCCACAGTCATGCCTCAACTCTTGGCAAGTGTTAATTCAGGAGCGGGACTTTGAAAAAAATTTAGCCTGACATTAACATTTTATTAAAGACCATTTAACATGCAAATTTGAACGTGGCAGCCAGCACCATCAGTTCTGTCAGGCCAACACTGCCATCACTGTTCCACAAGCCCTGCAAAAAGGCACATGTCTTCACACAGGTTAAATTACCTCAGAGCTTACACAAATTCAGGTTCAACCTGCTCAAAATCCATGTTTTCTCTTGCTGTACAGTAACTGGGGAGGCTGTCTGTGCTGGGTGTGCTCACCCCCACTTGAGGATGACTGATTTAAAGGTGTCACATTTGTCTCAAGGAGCTGCAGTTCCTTATTTTTCAGGGTTTAATGTAGTTCTGAACACCATACAGGAGAGGCTGCACACGTGCTCATCAGCCTGCACAAGGAAAATGCCCTGATCTCCTCATTTCTTTCCAAGTAACAGCTGAGATACACTCCACCATCCTTCTGGGGCCATAACTTATTCATATACAATACCACACCTCCCGATAAATTAGCCTCTCTGCCATATTAGTAACTCAAGAGTTTGGAGAAAGTCAGACTGAGGCAGTGAAGTGCCAACAGCGTAAGTTGCCAACAGCACAATGGGCCCCAGCCTGAGCTGAAGAAAAAGCAGAACAGCTTTGGTGGCAGCTCATGGAGCTGTTCCTGCCCCTCAGGAATGAGAGTGGAGAGCTGGATACCAAAGAATGCTGTACTGACTGTACCAGGTATGGCTCCTTCCAGCCACGTCCTGGCTTCCCTCCTCCCCTCCACAGAACAGCTTGGCAAATATATCCTGGTTGTCTCTAAAGGAAAAATGTTTCAGACAGCAGTGAATTCTCCATCCTAGCACACTTCTTCAGAAAAGAGGGACTGTTTGCCGACTGCCTGTGGCTCTGGGGATCTTGGCAGGCTGTGAGAGGAGCCCGCTGTGCTGCAGCGTGCCCGTGCCCTCGCCCTGGCAAGTGGAGACAGATCCATCACTCTGATGTGCCGGGAGGAGGCAGAGCCAGGGCTCCCCTGGTGCTGGCGGGCACTGACAGACTCTGTGCCAATGGCAGGGGCGCAGCAGACCCTGCTCCCGCCATGCAGGCAACATTCTCGTGGCAGACTGCCGCCCCAGAGGAGATTTCAGCCTCTGATGCGAAGCTCTTGAAACAAAGCCCTCATTTTGCACAGGCTGTGAGGCCACCACGGCACAGCCGGCCACCCTGACAGGTTGACCTGCACTCCCTCCCTCGAGGCTCTCCAGGATGGGGCTGTGCTTTGGCAAGCCACGTGCTGGAGAGCTCCTGGACCCTGCATGTGGGTCTGTCTGTCTGCAGTGAGAAGCTCCCAAGAGCAGAGGAGCCACCAGCTTGCTCCACTCCCCTTCCAAGGAAGACATTCGAGCACGGCTTGGACACCTACAGACCACCCAAAGGGAGCAGCTTATCCGACAGGCTGCACGCTCAGAGGCTCACATGAGATTACTGGGGAAGACACAGCAATAAAAAAATGTCTGCTCCTTTGCAAAACAAGGGTTTTAAAAGCACTTGATAAAGATGCTGGAAGACGTTTTTCCTCACTGGGTCTGAGGGAGCTCTTTCTCCTTGGCGGTGCCACTGCAGCGTGTGGAGCTTGGCTGGGTTGGAAAAAAGAGCCTCTGCACTAGGGAGCAGTGGTTTGCAAACACAGCTCTGGCCTTGGGCTGGAGGGTGGCTTTAATTACATGTGTGTGTATCCTTTTTAAGGGTCATCCAGCACAATGCAGTGAAAAAGCAGGAGCAGCCTCTGAAACAGTGGAGCATTTTCTCTGCGAGGTTTCTGGTGTTGGGGCAGGGGAAGGAGAGTTTCACTGTGGCTTTAGAGAACATTTCAGCTGAGACCTTGCATGTTCACCCAGCAACCTCTCGCTGCTGGGCCCATCTATAGCCACAGGGAGCTCAGGGGTCTGTCCACCACTCCCCCAGCACTGCACAGAGCAGTGGTCAGTCAGTGCAGCTCCGTCTGCCCACAAAGGGAAGGAGCTTCTTGTTTCCATTTTTACTCTGTTATTTTTCAGTTATTTGTGCTATTCTCACTGCACACCTGGGTTACCTGTTTATGGAACAGCTGATTAAAGCAGGACCCAGCATCCAGCAGATGTTTGGCTGATGACCCCAGACCAGCTGGTGACGAGCCAGCTTCAGCCTGGCACACCTCGGGTACATCACCCCCTCCCTGCACAGCATCCACAGAGCTCCACACCAGGCTGGCATCCTCCCTTCTCCAGGAGAAATCCTCCCCAATTGCTTAACTGCTCTTCCCAGCCTTTCGTTTCCCAACAGAAGTCAAAGCAGAACACAGACTGCCACCAATGTAAAAAATTAACTGAGGGATGGAAGATGAATTTTTGTATAGCATGGAAGAAAACTTTCTTCAGTCTTAGTTTTAACAATTTAGTTTGTAACTGAACTACAAACTGGAGGCCAGACAGGCAGAACTCAAGGAGCACTGGAGCAAAGAGGATAAACATTATCGGGAGGATAAACTGAGTCACAAAAGGATGATATTTTATTCTAGGATTTAAGATTCATACTTTAGACAAGCCCAGGCTGTAGCAAGCCTGAGTGTCCCAGAGGTGACACATCCCTGTCCCACAGACACCCCGCAGCCCTCAGCAGGGCAAAACTGAGGTTGTCTCCCAGGACAAAGTATGCCTTAGACTGAACATTTATACACATGCTTGTAACTGAAACTGGAACTCATTGTAACAATCAGCATCTGACATTATAAACTGTAAAATGTATCCATGAACTGCACAAACACCCCTCTCTCTGTTCTGGGAACACTACACTGGCAGACACACGGTGCCTGATTTAAGGAGACTTTTGTGCTTTCTCAATTCAGGAAACCTCTCTTCGCTCCACATGATTCCACACAAGCACAATCCAGGATCTTGGGTGCTTTCTCCACAGTTTACACTTAACCCATTTCAGGCTTTAGTAGACTTTTCTTGTTGGAGAGCAGTACAGAAAATCTAAAGACAGCAAAGGCAGCCACGCGCAGCAGTTTGACTGTGAGTCTCACTTTTTACGTGACCAAAAAATACTTCAGAAGTTGCCAGTTACAAGAAGCCAGTGAAGGAACTGAGCTTGTAAATGTTGAGCAAACACATTGCCTGGCTTCCTGCATCTCTTCAAACTAACCTGATGTTCTCACTTTGTTGAATGACCACAGATGAACCAGCAGTGAAATGCAGGGACACATAAAGCAGAGCCAGATTCAGCCTGAACTGGGCTCAGCTCTGGGCTGAGAAAAGGAGACCCCAAGCAGCATCCCCACAGCACTGACCTTACCTGATCTCATGGTGACAACACTGCTGCAGCCAACATCTCAGGCCAAGTTCAGCATTGCAGAACTTGTGGCTTACCCCAAGCTCTTGAACCTCCGCCTGCCCTCAGGACCCAGCTGGAGCTGCAGCACATCCTCAGCTCTCAGCAGTCCCTCACCCCACAGGGGGGTAAAACTTTTATTAGAACCACCTGCGAGCTGCAGCCAGGGCTGGCTGAAGCAGCAGGAGCTTCCCAGGAAGGGCACCTGCTCTCCCTGTAACCTGCTACAGCTGCTGCACACAGGTGGGCATGCAGTCATGGAACCATGCAATCATGGTATCACTAAGGCTGAAAAAGGCCTCCAAGATCATTGAGGCCAACCCTTGGCTGAACACCACCATGTCAACTAAACCAAAGTGCCACATCTGTCATTTCTTGAAGCACTCCAGGGATGGTGACTCCTCCACTTCCCTGGGACCATCAACAGCCTCCAGGTCAGGCTCCCCAGCACACCCACAGCCAGTCATGCTGCAGCAGCCCCAAAAGCACCAGTGGAGCTTAGGAAACAGCATCTCTTTATAAAAAGGGGGCTTAGGGGAATCATATTTAATGGATTAATTTGACAATTTTAGCATCAGCATTCTCTCTGCCACAGCCGATCCTGGCTGCGCTGCACTCGGAAGGTGAGGCAGCAGGGACAGAGGGTCCCTGCCCTGGCCCAGGGGCGCTTTTAGAGGCACTGTGGGCTCTCACAGACTAACCAGCCTTTCAGCTCATCGTGTCCTGACTCCATTCCCCACATGGCTGGATTTCTCAGCCCTCTCCATCATTTCACCTCATCAATCTGTGATGTTAAAGCCCATGCTTTATTTATTTCTTTACTTCACTAATAAAGCACATTATCTACAATGATTAATTTTGCAATAAAGAAACAACACTACTACAAACGGTGGTGTAAGACAACCTAGGGGGACTCTATATAAAGTTCACATCCTAAATCCACCTCTCTGTTAGCGGTGAAACATCATTCCTCAGAGTACTTGGGTTGTTCATGGAATTCTTCTAAAACCAAGTCTGTGGCTCTGTCCCCATGTGGGGAATAAGCACCACTCCCAAGCTAAGGAATAATTAATTTACCAGTTTTGAGTGGGTTTGGTTCAAACCTCAAAAATGAGGATTTGTTATTTCACTTAACTGTGATACAACAGGATTATCTCAGACCTCAAATATTCCTTGTCTTAGAGTATTGGTGATGGATGAGAATTCTAAATGCAAGGAGGAAGTATAATGAATGCAGTGATATGGGTCTATGAAAAAGAGAACTAATCCAATTAACAGAATAATGAATTTCAGCTTGGTCGATAAACGTAATCATTTTGGTGAGATATTATTTGTCTTTCATAAACTATTTGAAATCATACAAACATGACATTTCGATTAGGGCAAAAAAAGACATAAAATGATAGAGAGCCAAGTTGTCATAGATCAAACAGACAAAACCCCAGACTGATGGGTCCCACAGCAAGGGCAAAGAGGGAAAGACAGAGACGATACATTCCCTGCGGCACTCCGTAGGGACAAGTCCTTGGCCTTCTGCACTCTGGTACTTTGCCAGCAGCCTAAAGGAGCTATAAAAACATCACTGGTAAAGTGAGGGAGTGACACAAGCGGGAGGAGCTGCTCCCCCCCAGCCAAAGCCCCGGGCAGGCCAGCAGCTGAAGCTTTGCACAGGCTTAAAATGGAGTGACAGGTCTGGGCAGCAGCAGCTCAGGGCAGCTGTGCATGGGAACTGCCATGCCAGGCTGAGGCCAGGGGAGCTCAGCTGGACACTGCCATGGACAGGGGCCTGCACAAGGCCAAAGGCACAGGTGTGGGCAGAGAGCTGCCTCTGCCTCGGGGCCCTATGCCCAGGGCACCAACATGCTGGGCATGGCGCAGAGACTCGGAGGCTACCTGGGTACAGCACAGCACTGGGCACCAGGGGCTCAGCTGGCACAGCAGATGCCAAGGCAGGCACCCAGTGAGACATTACAAGAGATGCTGGTGAGGGTGGGCTCCAGCCCATCAAGGCACTACAAGAAACCAAGGTTAAGGCTTAAGCTAAGCAGGTTAAGACTATAATGGGGTTTTTTTTACAGTGAGGGCAATTAGCTATTAGGAATTCTTATCGTAATGGGTTCTCCACTACTCATTTATTAACTTTGATAGTGAGGGTGGGATCTGTCTAATCAGCCAGCTCTGGTTCACACAGGAATTCAGGGCAATCCTGCAGCCATGAAGACAGGAGTGACAAAGTCACGAGGGTCCTTTCTGCAAGCATGCAAGCTCCTAACATCACCTCACACCCCTCTGCTTGCCCTCTTTACCCAACAGCTGCTATTTCAATGGTTGTACATATCTGCACAATAACAGGTCTTTAGACGTTGCAGACACAAATCGTGTGTGACCTCAGCCCCTGCTGGCAGCAGGGACGTGGCAGGGCTGAGATCAGCGAGGGAGCTCCGAGGAGCAGGATGGAGGAGCAGGAGGGCTGGTTGGCTCCAGCATCCCCGCTGCAGAGTAGCGAGACTGAGCCGCCGTTCCCGAGTGCCAGGTCCAGACAGCAGCTCTCCCACCGCCCACCACATCACTTGAAAACGGATGGGAACGTCGGGCAGTCAGGTGATTTCATCTTCTTCATAAACTTCTTGAACTCTTTGTTCTTCTTGTCCCACTTGTAGATGGCTGTCAACAGGTACTGGGTCTTCACCTGGCGGCCCATGATGAGGAAGTAGTGGCTGAGGTTGTCCAGCTGATGGCAGGGACAGTCTGCCCCATTTTTTAGGAACAGCACCAGCTTCTTAAGGTTCTTCTTCCGGATGGGTCCCAGCTTCAGTGCCTTCCTCTTCCGTGGAATGATCATCTTGTCCCCATTCTCCTTCTTCACTTCCTTTATGGTCATCTTAAGAGCTGCAAAACAAGACGGGAGAGGGGAAAAACAACTCCTAAGCAGCCTTCACCGGCACAAAGCCTCTGCTAAGTGAGGCTGAGGGGGCAGCAGTGCCGTGGCCCCAGGACAGAGCAATGCCCTGTCCTGCTGCAGACACGCAGTGCCACACTCCACTCCCGCATTCCCCTTCTCCCTACTCTGTTCCTGAATCCTCCTGTTCCATGGCATCACCCTGGCCATGACTTGGCCACTCATACCCTTGCACCCGAGGTGGAGCTGCCCCATGCCCAGGAGAGCACCAAGGTATAACACCTTTGTAGATACCCTTGTAGATATCTACCTTAGAACACCAAGGTAGAGATCTTTGTTCCCCTTCCCCCAGCAAAGCACCCAGTACTTTCCTTTTGAGAGGGAACATGTTCAGCTGCCAAGCACAAATGTTAGCTGAGTAAATTAGGTGACTCTCCTGCTCTAGAGGCATGGAGAGACTCTTGAAATGATCATTTAAAAGGTCAATTTGGCTTCTCAAGCATTTGTTTGCAGTCACACTGGCCCTCAGGTGCCTGTGAAACAAGTTTCCAAGCACGGGACGTCTCTGCATCAGAGCTGTGGAGACCTTAGCATGCAATCATGTGCCTGCCCCTTCCCTGGGAGAAGGGAAGTTGGTCTGATACACCTTCTATGGAAAATATTCTCCTCTTTAGGTTCAGCATTTTCCTGAGTTAATCACAATACCCCACCCCAGCCCCCCCAAAAAAAAAAGTTTTTTTGCCATGACCATAAAGAGGAATTTTGCATACATGGGAAAAATGATGAAAATGTGTTGTACATTAAAACATCATTTCTGTGCCATTTGGCTCTGCCTTGTTTTGGGGGAAAAGCACATATGGCCAAAAATTGCTAACATATTTTCATCATTTGGGAGTTTACTTCAGAGCTGCAGATAACTAGTGCTCGGAGAGGTGATTTGTTGGCTGCTGTCCCTTCTCATTAAAGTCTCAGGGTGGTTGCAGGCAGTCCACAAGAACTTCTAGCTCTGGCAGGGAGACAGGTCCCCACAGCACCATTCCTTGAAGTCCTGCTCTGCTGGAACACGCAGCAGTGAACACATGTTGCTTCCTGGACAGGAGCACTGCTCACCGTTCCTGGTGCACATGGCAGCAGGACAGCACGATGACAATTCCAAGCAGGCAGCAGAGACCCAGTATCACCCTCAAGCTCCCAGCCACTACCCTGGCAACAGGAGTAATGGTGTTTGTCTGCTCCTGTGCCAAAAACATCCCCTGGGTTTGCCAAGAGCCCTGTCACATTACACTGTTATTGTACAAGAAAGTAATCTAGGACTGGAAACCTAAGTGAAATTTTCATTCCATCTGTTTTTCCAAATCCAGGAGCTAAAGAGACTCCAGCTTTAAGGAGCTAAAGATGCTGAACTAGATCAGTTTGCAACAAAACTGGAAAATGAAGTAAGTAGTTTTCAAGCAGCTAAGCTCCATGACATCAACTGGGCAGCAGTAGCAGCAACAAGCCTCAATGTGAGCCCCACTTCCTTCACCCGTGCTGACCTGGAGCCCTTGCACTGAGCACACAGGGCCAGGGCAGGAGGGATGGTAATTACAATGGCACCATAAGAGACTTTTGTAAAATCGCTTGTTTGCAAACTGCTTTGCTGAGATCACTGGAAAGTTTTATCCTTGCTGCTAGAGGAAGAAAAGGATCAGCCAGCTGCTGGAGGTGCTGATCTACTCCAAGTATCATACACCATGGAACACAAAGAAGGCCTGGTAATCCTGTGCTGTGGGAGCTTGCAGCTGCTCCCTTCCCTGAACACAGCAGTTTGTAAGCCAGCAATGCAAGTTCATGGGAGCTGCCCAGGGAACCATAAATCCATATGTAAACCAAAACCTCATCCAAACCTTGCTCGTGCAGAGCAGCACAGAGAGCCAAGATGGGAAAAGGCCAAGAGGGATGAAGGAAGAGGATGACCAGGGGTGCAAACAGTTTGTATCAGGCTCTGTTCTTCCCAGCAGCAATGTCCTCATAACCAGCAAGAGCCTGTGGTGCTGCCCAGGTAAACACAGCCTGGCTCAGGGACCACCAAGATTCATCTGCTTTTGGTGCTGCAGACTGAACACTCACACAAGCACAACGATCTCTGCTCAGCCCTCATTTCTCTGCCGTGACCTGGCTCCCCAAATTCCCCTTGTTCACTTTACTTAGGCCATGTTCCCTACGCTCCACCCCACATTCCAGGTAAGATTCCCAGGTATGAAAGCTGTGTTCCACAGTGGCAGGCCGGACACACAGCTTTGGCACATCCCACGCACACCAGGAAAGCAGTGCCTGAGGGGACATTCACTGCAACACACATCCCACTCAGAGCTCACCACCACGCAGTGCAAGGCAGCCTCCAACTCACAGCTTTCCTAGAACATGGCATTTGGCAGGGGGACCATGGCACTGCAGCAGCTCACCTGGCATCTCCCCAGCCCCGGGAATGCCCCTGCAGCAGGCAAAAGGCTCGAGTGAGATGCTTTGAGTCTTGGCTCCAGGACCCAGCTGAGCTGCCAAAGCAAACAACTTCTTCACTGGGAACCTTGGCCTTTCTGCTCCCCTCGTGCTGCACCAAATCTGTCTCAGCACTGAGTGGGAGAAGGGCCAGAAGTGCCTCTGAGATCCCAGGAGACACTTGCTCAGACAGACTAAATCTTCAGCTGCAGCTGCCAGGCAGGACCTGACCCCAGGAGAGTTATCCACCGCAGGAGCATGTGCCATCCACCTTTCCAGTCCAGCAGCTGCTTCAGCACCAGCCATGGGACTGGTGGCAGCACCAGCCCCTGCCACTCTGCACGCCACAGTGGCCCAAGAGGGCTGCAGGATCAGGACCCACAAGCCCTTCTTACCATTCACTTTCATGGGACACACACATGTTCCAGCACAACCTCCTCCAAGGACAGCACTGCACTGGGGTAGTCACCAGCTGAGAGCAGGAGCTCCTGTGCTCTGTTCAGCACCCACTACCACGCACTACCACTACCATTCCTGTTCCCCACCGGCACCTCCACCCCTCTTTTTCAGCACAGGACAGCCTGGGACCAGGATGCTGTCTCGGCTGTTCCCCTGCCTGCACGGGCAGGGGCCCCATTCCAGCACCTCGTGGCAGGAAAGGGAACGTGAGAGAAAGGAAAGCTCCACTGTTCCTTCAGCCTCATTTTTCCTTCCTTTAGAAGTCACTGAGAAGGAAGAAACTTGCCAGAAGACACATTAGGGCTGTAACAGGAGAAGGCTGCAGGCAAGGACCTGTCAGTCACAGGGAAAAAATAAACAGCATGTATTGATTGTTCTGCAGTCCCCAGTGCCACAGAGCCTGTTCAGCAGGATCCCCCCAGACCCCAGAGAAAGGGCAGAAACAATAAATAAAATCACTAAGAGAAACAGAGCGTGGAATGAACTCCTGGAGTAAGAAACAAGCGCTGGCTGCAGCCCAGGGCAGCTGGGGGAGGCGGCTGTGGGGGCACTGGAGAACGATCTCATGCTTCCTCTTGCATCCATTACTGCCCCAGCACAGCAGCACTGCACTAAAATCTACACTGCAGTTACCCCCACGTACCTGATCCAGTCCCCATGCTGCTCTGTGCTCAGGACAGGGTTCTGGCACCCCTCGCTGACATCCACCCCAAAGCTGTCTCACTCTCAGAGCAGTGGCCAGGCTGCCTCAAACCCTAGAGCCCATGTTCATCTTTGCTCAAAGGCAAACACAGAGTTCTGCTGGACCATGAGGCTGGCAGTCTCCTGGCACCCCTCTGACCCCCAGCATCTTGTCCAAGATCCTCTCCTGCCTTGTCTTTACAGTTTGTGGTCACAGCTCACTGCAGCTCTCTTCATGCACTGTACTCCAGACCGACGCCAGGGCTGCTACACAGCCACCTCCTATACTGGCACAGCCACACATCCATGGTGGGCAGAGTACTCCTCACCTCTTGTCTGTAATAAGCTGCTGGGGTGGAAGAGAAACCTGCAGTAACAACACAGCACAGGAATCAGTGCAAAACCTACCAACAGCTGCCCTGTGCAGCACATGTTAGTTTAAACATTTATTGTACATGTCTGGCTTTGATGAGGATCTGTAACCTGTCAGCTGCCAGTGTTTACCTTGCTGGACATGCATGAGAAACCTCAGTCTGAAGGTCTGGGAGTTTATAATAGTGCCAGATAAACAGCTTTCCTTGAGAAATCACCCCATGACAGTAACCCCCCAAGACTAAACAAAGATCCAAGGGCCATGCACGGTCATTTGGGAAAACTTCCTGAAGCCAATGCCTCCTCCACTCGCCACTCCCTCTGCTGAGATGTCCTTCTCACCCCCACACTGCCTTCCCTCACAGGGCACAGGTAGGACCTGCATCACATACCATCCCATGCTCCTGCTCTCCAGCTGGCTACAGATGGGCCACATCTGACAATATTTCCACCCTTCAGACACTGTCACCACCGTCTTTCCCAGTAACAACTTACACTGTGGGCAAGCCACTGTCCCAAGCCGCTCTGCCAAGGCAGGGAATTCCTCTGGTTTGGCCTCTGCTCCCCAGTGTGTAACTGTTCCAGAGCACAGGAGGATATTTAGCACAGAAGTTAAGAACCATGCCGTGAAGTTTGTATTTCCCTTCCCAGCACTTGCTTACCAGCAGGACACCACCTCAGCTCGCTCCTTGCACACCTCTGGCAGAGGGACAGGTATTGCAGTGACCCACCAGCACCAGATCCACTGCTGCCACCAGCCAGTGCCCCTCGCTCCTTCTCTGGGATGGAGGTCCCCAAGCTACAGCCCCTGGACTGGGGCAATGCCTCTGCATCACCACAAGCCCAGGCAGGCAGCTCCTATCCAAACCAGGTGTGATCCTAGAGGCCATTTCCCCCTCCCCACCAGCTGGGAAACTCCCTGCAGTCTCTCCCTGTGTGTGCAGTGAGGCCAGGGCAGCTCTGATTCAGCTCCCATCACATGTCTGCCCAGAGCAGAGCTCTGAGCACCCCAATTCTGAGCACCTCCCACTCACTCCCCAGCCAGGCCACGCACTGAATGTCTGCTTCCATTCCTCAGCCAAGCCAGAAGTATGCACATTCCTGGGACACTATTACATGGGTGTTCCTGTTGATGCTTTTCCCTGTTAGAAAAAGCCTGTGCTGAACTTAGGACTCTGGCATACCAAATCTGCAGGAGAGTTGAGAATTCATTTCCAGCAGAAAGGGTAACACACCAGCATGCAGAGCAGGTTTGGGTTTGCATAAGCACGCTCTGGTACAGGGCACATTCAAGTGCTAATCCCCCAGGAATGCACACCTTGTTCAATATGCCTTTAATAATCTTCCGGGAAAGTTACATACACCAGCAAGGATGTCAAAACCAGTTAATTCTGGGTTTGATCTGAGAAAGCTAATATATTTCCTTGTGATAATCTTTTATTTCGAATGAAGTTCAGTTTACCTCTGATTCACTCACTTATATTTAAGACAAAGCTTTCAAGTAGCTTTGCATTTTTTAACTCGCTGCTTGGCCCTAGCTAGATAAGGACTGGCTTTGGGTTTTTGCACCTAGATTTGACAAGAGCAGCAATCACTTCACTCAAAAGAAACACAGCAGTTTAAGCGATCTGGGGAAGGAGGCTGGTTTGCTTCTTCACGCTTGCAAGCAGAATAATGGCCTGTGCTACACATCATTTCTGCAAGTACACAAGAGCTTGGGAACACCAGGGTTGAGTTACAAACCTCTCCCCACCCCAAGATCACCAAAGAACCGACACTACAACTTCTTCCCCGTCCCCAGCCCAACGAGCCCAGCTCTGGGTCTCTGCCAGCAGCTGTGACTGACAGCAGCATTGCTGCTTCAGCCAGTGACCCCACACTCAGGGGCCTCGTCCCGCACATTTTGCCAGGAGGGGCAAGAGAGATGCCTTGCACTGCTGCTGGGGCCATGCAGGGTGCAGGCACTGCCACCAGAACTTGCCATCCCTGTTCTCGGGTGTGTTCAGCTGCGGGATCCGGGCATATCCCAGACCCATCCAGTCCAGTCCCCTCCCAACTCCCACCTCCACATGCCCACACTGACACCTAGAGGCACACGTGCCTGGCCTTGGGGGCAGATCACAGGCCACACCAGCAGCGCCAGCGGGGGCACCAGCAGCGGGCAGGGAAATGCGGCAGTCCCAATGTAGCCCACGCAGGAGCCGTGCTGCCCCGTGCCCACCGGGGAAGCCTCCCCGTGCCCAAAGTGCTCCTTCTTACCAAACTCGCTGGCACACAGGTGCTCCACAATGGCCTCTGACTTCATCTCGTTGTCACAAGGGGGACATACAGTCGTCCCTGGCAAGAGGAAAGAAGCAAAGACAATTGAGAGGTGGTGAGAAGCCAGCACAAGTAGTACTGCAGAGCCAGACTGCCCATGCTGTCAGACTGCCACCCTCGAGGGGGACACATGCCCATGCCCCCTCCCACAGGCTCCCAGCCCCCAGTCCTGTAGGATAACACCCTACTGGGTGTAAGGAACCATCCACCAGTTAACATGACAGCACTGGCCATAGGCAGCCTTCTGCCAGCCCCACCCCAACACTGTCAGTGGCCCCAAGGCCAGGCACAGGCAGGAGCAGGCAGCTGCAAAAGGACAGCACTGGCAAAGAGAGGAGTTTTCAGGGCCAGGCACTCAGCTGAGGGGAACTACTTGCCAAAGGGCATGGCCCATAGCCTGCTGACATTCCCTCCCCATGTCATGCCAAGGCAGGCACACAATGCCCAAACCCTGGCACAGCAGGAGGATGCTGCCCAGAGATGGTTCGAGTGCCCAGGGGCTACCCTGGTGTCAGGCAAGGGGGTTCAGGATTGGGACAGCCCAGTTCAGTGCAGTGTTTCCCTCAGTATCGGGGACCATCCCACAGACTGCCCAGGCAGCACTCAGGAAGACCCTTGCCACCCTCCCTCCTGCCCTGCCCCAGAGCAGCACTGGCTGGGGACAGACCTGCACAGCTCTTGTGGATGCCACCACCACCAAGAGTGGCCATTGTCTCTTTTGCTTCGGGCCCAAGGCAGCCTCATGGCTCAGGCAGAGCAGAGCCATCTCTGCTTGCCAGCCGCTGGCACTGGCCAACATCTGCCTCTCGGGAAACGCCAGCCCAGGGGATTTCACTGGGATTTGTCCTGGGAGGAAAGCTCACTTCACTCAGAGAATAAGAATCTGTTTCCAGGTTCCCATTTGCAGCTGGAGCGGAGACCACCCAGCAGCACAGACGTAGACTTGAGCTACTGGCAGATGAATTTATGGAGCTGGGAGATGCTGCTTGTTCCTGGTCCAGCAAGACGGAGGGCTCTTCCCACACAAGGGAGTTATTCTCAGGGACAACACTGCAGCAAAACATCTGCCAGTGTCTGCATGTAAACTGAGCACTCATGGCCTTCCAGCCCTCAGCCAGGCCAGCAAACCCGCAGCATTTCTGGACCGAAAAGGCAGAGAGGT
The DNA here is from genome assembly GCA_013400515.1 of Erpornis zantholeuca. Lineage (NCBI taxonomy): Eukaryota > Metazoa > Chordata > Aves > Passeriformes > Timaliidae > Erpornis > Erpornis zantholeuca. The sequence continues at coordinate 104,151 of VZTN01006389.1, forward strand.
GAACCAAAAAGCGGGGTGCAGAGCCAGCACGGCTGGCGAGGGAGGCACAGCCACGACCATAGAGTCGTGTCTCCTCATCCACAGATGCCCCATGGGGATTCAGGCGAGACGTTTGTTTTCTGTGGCTTGTTCTTCTCCTGTCGCCACCCTCAAAGCTGTTCTGTACCAAATGCTAATTCCTGGGAACATGCACCATGACTTTATTAATCACACATGCAGTGAGACTGGCCTTCCGCTCGCTCCTATGTGCAAATCACACATCAGCCTTCACAACACCAACATTCACCGCCACAGTCCCACTCTGTACCTCTGAGAGCTGCCCATCATCTGGGTAACCTCTTCTTCCAGATCTCTAACATGCAACTGCCACTATCACCATCTAACTCAGAGTGACACGGGGAGAAGCCAGCATTTGGAGATATGATGACATCCCTAAGACTTTATTTTTAAAATCAGCAGTCAGAATATTTCTTTCCAGGCTGGCCATTTGATGAGCTCAAGGAAAGCCACCACTGCATGCACTCTATGAGCTTTCCAGGCAGCCATTAAAAGAGAAGAAAAAAAAAAGGAAACAAAAATGGAAAATAATACTCATTGTTCCCTGGTGCAAATACAGGCTTTGTTCTAGCTATGCCCCAGCAGCCCCTGAACAGACTGTAACACACCCAAGGCTGCAGGGACCCCTGCCTGGCTGTGCCAGGGCCCAGAGCCAGCAGCCATCCTGTGGGCTGGACCTGGGAGCCCCTGGGTAGCCTCTTCCACAGGCAGCAGCTTCGCTCATGCACCATCGCCCTGCCCTAACTTGATCAGGTTGCTCAGAGTCCTACCAAACCTGACCACGAATGTTTCCAAGCAAGGGGCATCCACCACATTTCTAGGTAATCTGTGCCAGTGTTTTACAACGCTCATTGCAAAAAACTTCCTCCTTATATCCAAGCTAAATCAACCCATCCTTCAGTCCTGCCTCCTGCAGCCCTTTCACAGCACAACAGGACTGCAGGAGACACTGTCGCCTATCAATGGAAAGGGAAATTGTCCTCCACTCTGGGTCACCACATGACAGTACAGTTGGGAACACAAACGCTGGGGGCCCAGCCAGCTCCTGCACAGCTCTGTGCCCCAGGAAAAGTGCTGCTCTGTGGAGCCACAGCTACCCGAGAGCAGCAAGCCTTCCCATCCCTTCAGAGGCACTACAGCAGACATCTCCAGCCACCCTCTAGACTTGCTGCAGGTTGGCTGGGGCCCATCTGCTGCAGCTGACAGCTCAACTCCAAGCACAACCTCAGCCTAGCTCCAGCTCACTTGTTCCCTGCTGACCATTTTCCAATGCCTGGCTGTAGAGCCAGCTTACTCCAGGGGCAAGAGAAGGAATGTGTAATGCTGTATTAATCTGCAACTCCCCTGATGCATCCTGTGGGCCTGCAGGTTTTACCGCCTGTGCTTAAGGAGAAAGGAATTCAACAGGTCAGCTCTTTGAGAGGCAGAAACAAATTCCAATTTCAAGGTGTTAATGGGGAAAAATACTGAAAGGGCTTGTTCTTATTAGTACCAAGAGAAAAGGGGGGACACTGCTTAGTTCTGACCCTCTTTGAACCAACAGGAAACACCCCAGTGCCCAAGAGCAAAGGGGCTCCAGGAGCTGGTGCTGACAGAAAACGCAGACAAACCATGGACAGGGTGCACACAGCAGAACCCAGGCGGAGGAAAGCACCCAGCTAGCACAGGGACAAGGACTGAGCTGCAGGTCACCCAGAATAACTCCACATCTGCAGGAGGTGGCAGTACCAGAGCTGAAGCAATGGGTGCCTTTTGGGCCATCAGCAGATCCTCTGTGGCACGCAGGAGATCTGGCAATGCTGGTTCACATCACTGTGATTGCAATTAACTTGGAGTTTGCTTTTTTCACTCCCAACTGTTTGAGGCACCAAAAGAAAGCAGTAGTGTCCCACCCCAGTGCTGCCTTCAGGACAGGTCTGAAAGGTGAAGAGAAAGTCGTTGACCTACACAACAGAAAACCTGGCAGATGCTACTCATTTAGAAGACTGTTCCCAGGTCTTGGCTCACTAATGTCTGTACAATGAATGACCTGCACACAGCTCAGAATCTATTTCAGACCCTGCAAGTCCCTGGGGAAATGAAAGCAACCTTTGTACCTGCAACACGGGACATGACTGCAGTCTTGACCAAGGGTCCAGGTTCACACAGGACATATTAATTTAGAGCTTTCCTGGAAAACAACAAGGTTTCTCCAGCAATCCCATCAGTAAGGACAAGCCAAGACAAGGAAGCCAGTATGGTTGTGCTGCCATCACTGCAGGGAGAGGCTGTGCCCCCAGCAATGCGATCGGCCAGAGCTCAGTCTCCCACCCGCCCTGGCACTGGCACAAGTTCACATTCCACCTGCCTCTGGATGCCATTGCCGAGATGTGACATGGGCTCCTGTGCACAGCCGCTCTGGGTACTGAGCTCGGGTGTCCCCCTGTGCCTGCCATCCCACAGCCACTACGCCACCGCTCTCACTGCCCTCTGCGTCCCCCGCACTGCTCCTCGAGACACCTCAGTGTGTTACCCCTCTGCTGCAGGATGCACTCCGTTCTTTGTCCTGTATCAGAAGGGCTCCCTGGAGCATGAGTCCTTTCAAGTTCGGCAAGATGACATAGCACAGTCCCCACCGACCGGGTTAGTTGTCCCAGTCGAGCACCACATACAGCTTTTGTCTGTACAGGTAACTGCAGAGGGTAGACGACCCTCCAGACGAGCTCTGACACAGCCCAGAAGCCACGGAAACCACTCAGTCCGCCTCCTCACCCGTCCCCGAGCTCCTCCCGAGCGCCGGCACTTATCCGCCCCAGGGAATCAGGAGAGACAATTCCTTTCAATGAGGCTCTGCTTGCCAAAAAGCACTGCACTTTCTTAGAGCCCTTTGCATCTCCCTCTACAAACATCCCTCCTGCCAGCCTTACACATGGCTCCAATAGCAAATGCCGAAGTGACACCAGGATATTTATTTATTTTCAAGTTTCCAGCAACAAGCCAGACTCACTGCGACTTGAACAAGCAGTCTGGCACCACAGAAATGTGCCGCATGCAATGGAAACAAACATGAACCGCGTTCACTTTCCCTACTCGTTTTTAGGCAGGTCTCTTGCTTCCTCTCCAGCCCACAGCCCACCCGAAGGCAGGGTTGGACATCCACTGCATGCCCAGCCACCAGCTGTCCTGCCTCTTGCCCTAGAACTGCACCGGACGTGGGGGATCCTGCCAGGACTACTGTTACTGTTGATTCCACTCAGCCAGCACTTTTGGCTGTGGAGACCACGCATCCTCCCGCTGCCCAGAGCGGCCCTGCAGGAGTCGGGCTCGGGAGCAGAACCAGGGCAGTATCTGAGGATGGAGGATCACATCGTGATCCATCAGGGCTGGAACCCAGCCCCAGTGCCTGTGCAGGGATCAGAACAGGCACAACCCCACCATATCCCAAACAGCATGTCCCAAGGCTCTAGGATAGGGATGAGGAGCTGGCAAGACATCCCACCTTCCTTGGGACATGAGAGCACAGAGTGCTCAGAGACTAGAGCAGGGCTGCTGGCAAGAAGAGTTCAGGTGGGCCTCCTCCTGCCACAAGAGCCCCTTCAGTCCTATGTGGCCCCTCCTGGGCTAACACTTGCCCTGTCAGCTCAGGGAGGATTGCCAGGAGCAAGGCTGCTGCACGAGCCATGCCTTACCTTTGGGCCTGGAGACCTCGGTGGCATTGGGAGCTGTCATAGCAATGCAGACATCATCCTGGGGAAACTGGTCACACTTGAGCATCTCTGGCCAGAAGAAGCCAAAGAACTGCATGACAGGCTCACAGGAATCACGCACGGCCTCGCAGAGCCAGCGGCAGGGGTAGACCGGCCGGTCCAGGCAGACGGGGGCAAAGAGGGAGCAGAGGAAGACCTGGGTGCCCATATGGCAATTCTTGTTGAGCAGCGGCACCCAGCTGCTCGCCTGGTGCTTCACCTCGGCCATGGTCTCGTGGTCCAGCAGGTTGGGCAGCACCATCTTGTCGTAGCCCACGCTGTGGCAAAGCCGCAGGTCGGCAGGGATGGCCACACACTGGTGGGGTTTGGCGTAGAAGCGCCCGCCGGGGTAAGGGCCCAGGTCTGACTGGTAGCTGACATAGTCGTACTCGCTGGCCACGCCACAGGCCAGCAGCCCGGCGGCCACCGACACCAGGGCCCGCAGGGCGGCCCCACCGGGCCCCCCCGCGCTGCCCATAG
>VZTN01006389.1:118956-132805 GCA_013400515.1 Erpornis zantholeuca
TTGCGCACGCGCAGCTTCTGCCGTTCAGCGGCCCCCTGGGACTGCGCCTGCGCACTGCAGCGCCTCGTGGCGTCTGGCGTCACTTCCGCCCTTACCCAGCCCGGAGTCGCCCCGGTTTTGCGACAGCCGTAAGTGCGCGGCGCGCGCGGGGTGCCCGGCGGAGCGGAGGGACCGGACGGGACNCGGGCAGGGCCAGGCACGGGCCTTACGGGCCGGAGCCCAGGCGGCGTTGGCAGGTGCCCTGCCCGGCTCGGAGCCAGTTCCGCGGGTTCCCCGAGGGCGGGATGGCATCTCCTGCACCAGCTTTTGGCCGAGGCCGCTCAGGTGCGGGAGCGGACGTGGTTCCTCCCCGTGGTTCCTCCCCGTGTCCCCGTCCCGGACCGTGGTCAGCCCTGGGGAAGGCGGCCGGTTTGCAGCAGTAGAGCAGAATGTACTCGTTGTGTCTGTGAGAACAAAGTCGTCTCCGTGCTCTCAGCTGTTATCATTGTCCTCTCCCTTGGAAACCTGCCCGTCCTGCCGAACCCGCTTAGAGGCCTCACAAATGCTGTCTCAAGTACTTTCGTTTGGCTCAGTGCTACCAGATGTGGTATCTTCAGCTGACAGTCAAACAAACACGCCTTCCTACTCCATTTTCTTTCTCTCACTGCCCTTTTTTCTCTTCTGTGTTCCTTTGTTGTGTTTTGTTGAGGGTGTGTTTGGTCAGCACTGCAGCAGCACTGAGGCACTGTGGGTATGGAGTGTCCATCCACTCTCCCCCTGTTCATTTTAACCCAGTGCATCCCTGTGCATGAATTCTGTTTTTTTCACAGTTGAATTGCACGTTTGCTTAGCTGTGTTGCTCTGAATGGGTTTGTGTCCACATCGTGTTTGAATTCAGACTCAGCCTGAGCGCAGGGACAGGTGTCTAACAAAGAGCTGCAGGTCTGTAACTCTGTGTGTGTTAGGCTGGGACTCTGAGCACAGTGCAGATGATCCATGAGGGGAGATGGATGTCCAGGGGTATTGCTGAGTTCTGAAGTGTGCAGCTGACAGTCTCACTTGCTTTTCTTGCAGATTGACAGGCAGCAGTTTGAGGAGACAGTCCGGACACTGAACAACCTCTATGCAGAAGCTGAAAAGCTTGGGGGCCAATCTTACCTTGAGGGTTGTCTCGCCTGCCTGACTGCCTACACCATCTTCCTGTGCATGGAGACGCACTATGAAAAGGTGTGTGTTTGTTTCCCCTTCAGCCTGCAGGCAAGTACTTGGCTCTTGGTGGGTTTCCTGTGACTTGCAGCGTTGTGGTACAGGTTCTTTACAGATGTGCCTCAGACGTGTTGGTACTGGTCAGTTTGGGTCCCATGGGGGTCACCCTGAGTCTCGTGAGAAGTGCCTGCACTGTGGAGCCATCAGGCCAGTTGGGTGTTAGTTCTCACATTGCCATATCTGTGATATCACTGGAAAGGAAACCTTGAGACTCCTGTGCTGTTTCGTTACCAGGTTCTAAAGAAAATCGCTAAGTTCATTCAGGAACAGAATGAGAAGATCTATGCTCCTCAGGGCCTTCTGCTGACAGACCCCATTGAAAGAGGATTAAGAGTTGTATCCTTCTGTGGCTTCTGACATTGTCCCCTGCCTTGTGCTCCTTGTTTGTCTCAGTGAGGCATCTCTGCTCATGCTTGATCTGTGATATAGAATCTGTGATTAGTCTTGCTGCTCTTTGTTGCATCCTGGTCTCCAGTCAGGTTTTAGTACATTAAGATTTGGCACATGGAAAGCCCATGAAAATGTGGAACCTGACATTTGTGACCATATGGAAAGAGTACTCAAGATCCTTCCTCTATTCCAGTGACCTCCAGAAATGCTCTTTTTCTGACTGGGGAAAGAAGTGACTATGTTGGTAGGACAGAAATTGATATTGTGAGAACAAGAGCTGGCCGTTACTTGATTTGCAACTCTCAGCTCAGGTTCTGGTGGAGATTTTGGCATACAACATCACTTGAAACCCAGCATTGCTCTTGCTTCCAGTGTGGCTTATTTCAACCCTTTTTCTTCAGCTCTCGAACCACACTGCAGACATTTTATGTAGTTATTGCCTGAACGTTATTTGCTCTCTTAGCAAACGGTGGAGTATAATGAGTAACATATCTTTCTTTGAAAATATTGAAATCACAACAACTCGGAACCCAGTGCCAATTGAATGCAGGATAAGGCTAATTCCTCGCAGTTGGGTTTTCTGTGTCATTGTCCAAATAGCTCAGAGCTGTCACCTGCATGACTCCCTTTTTCTCTAAGTGTTTTCCTTTGTGCATACACCTCCTGGAAAAAAACAACATTCAGCTTGAGTAAAAGCATTTTCAGTTTGGTAAGTGACTTATTAGCAGTGTTAACTTTTTTGCTTGGTGCACAGCCTTCCCCAAAATTTAGGAGAAGAGGGGCAAGGCTCAAACCCTCTGTGCACAGCATTGAGTTCCTGTGCGGGCCCTGGGCTGGGAGCTAGTGCTCTTACCTGGTGAGGCTCCTCACATGAACTGTTCCCTTTGCTTTGGAGCTCTGAGACCTGCCTTAAAACAGCTAAGATATCAAAAGTCCCATCACCTTAATGTTTTTCTGCCTTTTTCTGGTTATGTGTTCATAGTCTCTTTATAGTGTATTTCCCTGACAGCTTTTCTGTACAGATTGAAATTACCATTTATGAAGACAGAGGTTTGACCAGTGGAAGATAGAACTGTGGAGTCTCAGGTACACGTTACCCTTATCTCAGATGAATCTCAGCATCTTTCTGTGCTCAGAGGGGTGGGTGCTGCCATGCTGAGACAGTTTATCCCACCATTGTGGGTAATCAAAGACTGTTCACATAAATCCTGTGTGAATCAGCTCTTCTTGGGAGTAAAAATATCAGTACTGGGCATGATGTTGCTGATATTACCTTGGAGAAATTTGGGTCTTGAGTGTGTAAATATGCTAACTTGTGCTATATTATGTCCAAAATTCTTCTCAGGTCAGTAAAAAATGGACTCTGTCCCTGGGTGTATTCTAGCATACTGAGCCTTTTTGTTGCAGTTTTTCACTTGACTGCTGTTGTAGTTATCATGCTGATGTCTTGTGATGTTTTTGGGTACGAGGGGCCAGCAGCCTGGAAAAGCTCTGCTGAGAGGCTCTCAGTTTTCTTGGTGCTGTGGGACAAGTCACAAAGTGAAGAGTGTTCACAGGACTTGGAAGGGAAGGGCCAAATTACAGGCTCACGTGAATTGTGTCCAATACAGACTATCAGAATTACTACCCTTGACTTTGCTTTTGGGAAGCTCATGTGGGACTGGCTCCCTTGGCTTAGGTGCTCTGCAGGCCCTGGGATGGGAGTGTTAAGTCTGGATTGTTGGCAGTGCATAGAGAAAAGAGATAGGAAACATTTATGCCTCTTATGCAAAAAGAAACAAACAATAAAAGTCTTTATTTTCTGTTGGACAAATGAAATGAAGAGTTCTGGGTTCTGCTCATGCTGCTCACCATAACACATGGTAACTTGCTCCTCATGCCACACTCTTCCTGCAGCTGTAGAAAGGTTTGTGCAGGGGGGGTTTGGTTTGATTTAGGCAGAGTTTCTAATCATAAGAAACTTCTTTTCTAGATGATAGCTCACCGGTGGACTTGCTGTACCAAGGCTCCCCTACCTCCTACTTTAGAGCATCATTCCTTTCTCTGCTGCCAGATCCACAGTGCCATCTACTACAAGGACTAACTTCCTCAAACTGCTCCCCAGGGGTGACCTAGCTGGTCAGCATCCACTTTGCAGTAGGTTTGGAAGCAACAGGATCACTTTTTAGTTTTGGTTTGGTTTGGTTTTTTTGTTTTTTTTTTTTTCTCAAAGGAAGGCAGAAGTGGTAAAGCTATGTTCTCTCCTGAAAGAAATGGGGCCCTCAGCCCAACAGAGGTTTTGTTTTAGTCCTGTAAGTGCAGTGCTGTTCCTCCCTGGTTCTTAAACCCTTCTGTATGACAGCTAGTGTTTGGAAAGCTCCAGCTCAAAGTTGGGAATTTCCCTCCGGGTCAGGATTAGAGTGCAGAGATACACAGTGCCTCTTCCCAGCGAGGAGTGACTCGAGGCAGCATCTCTTGTGCTGATCCTTGCGGAAAACCAAAAGGCAAAATGTTCCTCGTGTTAATGTCTTGGTTTTCCCTAGAGGGGGGTGTAGCCAGAGTTTAACCCCTGGTGGTTTTTCTGCCCCTGTGTCTGTGCTGTTGTTGGCCCTGTCAGCACTCACCAGGAGGGGCCTCTCCAGTCCTGAAACAGTGAGCACAGTAAAGTGGATGCTGAGCCAATAAAAATAACGATTCCCACCCTACTCTGATTAATATGTGAAGTGTAAAACTCTTTCTTTATGGATTTCTTATATATAATTTATAGGAAAACATTGATTTGACAAACTGTAAGATACTGTGTAAGATGGATTTCTTAATTCTGTCTGCTGGCACACACTGATGAGTTGGGCTGTGCATTCCCTAGCGTCCCCGTACATGGACATTGCTCAGCAGTACCTGCACGAGTGAAGCTCTTACAATCCAAGCTGGCTGAATCCTTTCTTTTACATCCTTTAACCTTATCAAAGCCCAGGTGTCCTGGTGTAGGGGCTGAGTGTCAGTGTCCAGTTGTAGAAGGAACTCAGGAGTTCAGAAGAGATGGCTTAGCGGGGGTGGAGGGGCTGGATTGTTTGCTGGTGGTGCTGCAGGTGCTAATACTGGATGTGGAACTCCAGGCTCATTCCTCAGCCACTGGGGGGGTTTGAGATTTGATTAATATTTTCATAGTATAAAATTTGTTTTTTCTAAACTGTAACAGCGTTTGCCTTTCAGAGCTGTTGCGATGTTGGCAGAAGTACCTGATGGATCAGTAAACCTTTTCTTAAACTGTGTCCGGCTCTGTTCTGGCAGCGCCGGGGGCGGGGCACGGGGGGGGGGGGAAACATACCTGCTGAGTCCTGATTGGCTGAAATCGCTGCAGCTTCAATCCCCCTGCTGGTTGGCCCAGGAGGTGCAGCTTGGGTCCGCTCTCTGATTGGTCGAGAAAGCTGCAGCTGCTTCCTTACTGGCTTAAAAAAGCTGCATTTTCTATCGGCCTCCTGATTGGCTGGAGCAGCTGCAGCCGGGAGCCGCATCGTGATTGGCCGAAAAGGCTGCAGTTTCAATCCGCCTCCTGATTGGCAGAAAGAGCGACAGTTGCAATCTGCAATCTGATTGGTCGAAAAGGCTGGCTAGTCAATGCGCTCCCTGATTGGACGAAAGAGCGGCATTCTGATTGGCCAGAAAGGCTGGCTGTTGAATGCGCCCCCTGATTGGCGGAGCGGCCGCGCCCTCAGGTCCCGGTGCCGCGCGCGCCCTGGGCGGGAGCGATGGCGGCCGCGGCCGGCGGGGACTCGGACGGCGACAGCGAGGAGATGGTGCTTACCCCGGCACAGCTGATCCACAGCCTAGAGCAGGTACCGTGGGCTAGAGCGGCAGGCTTGGGCCGGGGAACGCGGGGGTTGCTGGGCGCTCTGGAGCAGATGCCGAGCGGCGGGGCCGCGGCCGTGTTTTTGCCCTTTCGCTGGTGGGGATGGTGTAGCTAGAGTCTTCCTCGCTTTCACTGACAGCGTGCCTTCTTTCAGGCCTGGCTGAATGAGAAATTTGCTCCGGAACTGCTGGAGAGTAAACCCGAAATCATCGAGTGCGTTGTGGAGCAGTTGGACCATATGGTAGGTTCTCCTGGGCGGGGTGGCGGTACAGGCCCGCCCGGGTTGCCTTGTCTGGCACATACATGCCTGAGTCTCTTTGGGAGTTCCGGGGTTGTCTGCTTCCCGAGTTTCTTCTCTGAGATTGGCTTGGAGAGGGACTGGAGTACAAGGCAGCAGTGTTCTTTGAGTTGTCAAAAGCAGCCGGGGTCTGGTTTTGTGAGTTCTATGTACAAAACCTGTCTTCCGCTCTGTTTCTCGTTGTCTGACATTTCAATCATTTAATTTCTCTTTGCTTTTTCTTGCAGGAAGCAAACCTGAAACGGGCAAAGAAAGGAGACCTGAAGGTCAGTGTTCACCACATGGAGATCGAAAGGATCCGTTATGTGCTCAGCAGCTACCTGCGGTGTCGACTGGTGAAGGTAATGCTTTCTGTGCAGCCCAGAGGGTGAAAAGGTTGATTTCAGGAGGGATTTTTACCCACGCAAAGCTTCCTGCTTCAGCATGGCATTTAATTAAAGCCATTCTTCCTCTGTTCTTGGAAGTGTAACTCAAAGAAATTAATTTCTTGGACGCACTTTCGTACTGTAACAGAGGAAGGTCACAGCACAGTGATCATGACACTCTGAGTGCTGTTTGCTTCATCCAAGCTTGGGGTGGCACAGCTGAATGCTGTCCCATTCTGCCTGAGTCCTGCTATGTGCACACATGGTTGGAGAGCTTGGCCATCCCAGGTGATGTCACAGTTAGTTCAGGAGCAGGGATTTAGGCAGGCCAGTGGCTGCTCCTACACCTTGTAGGGAATCCAGTGGAGAGTGGGGCTTTTAAGCACCGAATTCATGGGAGAGATCTGTATCAATTTTTTGGATTGTGTTCCAATATTAGATAGAGAAGTTTTTTCCCCACATTCTGGAGAAGGAGAAGTCTCGAGCTGAAGGGGAGCCCTCCATTTTATCACCAGAGGAGTTTGCTTTTGCTAAAGAGTGAGTAGGTTTTTGATCTATCTTCCTCTCCTTTTATAGATTATAGAAACTTAACTGTGTGTTTTGCTGAAGTTCTTGAGACTGTGAGACTGTGACAGGTTTGATGTAAGAATCAGTGTTTTACCAGGAGGTTTCCTTATGGGCAAGAAAGGAACTAAAACAAAATAACTGGTGACTGAGTCAGTCAGAGTTACCTTGGTAGACCAAGGGCCTGTCTTTGGCTGTGCCTGTGTGATGAGAAGCTGTTGCTTACTCTTGTTTTGAGTCAATACTCTCCCTGCAGATTTGTATTTGATTAACCAATTCAATGGTTTGTTTCAGATACATGGCAAACACAGAGGCTTACCTGAAAAATGTGGTCCTAAAACACATGCCACCTAACCTGCAGAAAGTGTCTCTCCTAAAGTCAGGTGAGTCCATCCAGGCCTCCAGGGTGATCTGAAAATTGTAGAGGCAGGGGGAAGTGTGGGAAAGCTCCAGGGAGCCCCACATGTAAGGGGGCTAGTCCTCCACTTGCTGCTCAGTTGGAGCAAAGGTGATGTGATGATAATGTAATGTGGCTCCATGCTGCTGCCAGAGGATCCTGCTGGCCCCTGCTGTCAAGTCCTGTCTTACACTGAGGCTGGGCACACACATCTGGTTAGAAGTGTCTGATGTTCCCTTTGCTGGCTCTAAGTTTGCTGCCCCTCAGACCCCTCGGTGTTCTGCAGAGGAACATGAGCGAGGGCTGAGTTTGTGCTCTGAATCTGTTGTCTGCAGTTCCAAAGCCCAACCTGGACTCCTTTGTGTTTCTGAGGGTGCTGGAGCGGCAGGAGAACATCCTGGTGGAGCCAGAGACAGATGAGCAGAGGTAGGTGGGCACCTCCCTGTGCAGCACAGGAATCAGTGGGTGTCACTGACCAGCATGGGCTGCAGCTCATGTCCCGCCTGTCTCTGCAGGGAATACACCATCAACCTGGAGGAGGGCTCGCAGCACCTGATCCGCTACAGAACTGTGGCTCCTCTGGTGGCCTCAGGGGCTGTGCAGCTCATCTGAGGGGACAGGTACGTGCGTGGTGGGAGGAGCAACCACCGCACCATCTCCCCTGCCCGCCCCGCCGCACTGGGGCTGGCAGGCGCTCCCTGTGGGGCTGCCTGGGCCAGATCCCCTCTGGGGCTGGGTCCCTTCCCAGGGCCAGGTCCCCACAGACGTGGCAGGCAGAGCACAGTGGCATTGTGTTGTACTGCCCACAGCTCATCCAGCTCCTGATTGCTTGTGACATGCCCAGCATACAGCCATACAGTCCTTACTCTGGCGTTCCTGAGGGAGGGCAGGCCGTGTCTCAGGGCAGTGTCTGGAAAGCTTCAGTGTGTAGCTGCTGGGATGCCTTGTTAAAGAGCAGTGGCAGACAGCATCGCTAAAATGGAACAGCTGTGGCCGCAGACTCGGGAGAAAGCAGTTTCTGCTGTGTGTCATCTGAGACCCTACCTGCAGAGGGCAGGGGGTTCTGGTACAGCTTCAGGTTGCGTTGGTGAGACTAGACACTGTCAGACTCCCTTCTGCAGAAACCACTGCTGAGGGAAGGGGAACACGGAGTTCATTTTTGCTGGTCACGCAAAGCAAAAACTCCTCTGGCCCTACTGCCCCATGCAGGCCTCTTCTAGTTGGAGGAGAAGCCAGGGTGTTCTGTGGTACCTCAGCTTGGAACCTGTTGAGTGTGTGGGCAGATAGGGGCTTGTGTTCATCAGGGCAGGGTCTCTCTTCCCTGCATGGTCTGCATGAGGGATGTCTGGGGAGCATCTTCCTCTACAAGGCTGGGAGTGACACAGGGCATCTTGTAGTGTGAGTGGCTTTGCATGTGTGGTTTATAGTCTGCCTAATTAATCCATTTAGGTAAAGAAGATTCTTTCAAGTATAGATATTAAGAGGGGGCTGGGTTTAATCCTTAGGAATCAGTAGCATGTTCTTCTGGACAGCCCCCCAGGAAGGACTTGTGGATTGTGCCCTGCCCATATTTACAGCCAGACAGCTTCACAGAGGTGACTGAAGCTTCCAGACAAAATCCTTCTTAATCTGCTGCTGTGGAAGTGTGCTCCACAGGATGTGCTTGAGGAGTGTGTAGGTGGCACGTCTGCAGCCTTTCTCCTTGGCCCTATTCAGTTTGACTGAATACTTGTCCAGACAGCTTGTACTTGACACACTGCTGCGTGTCACATGGCTGCAGCAGTGTGAGCGTGAGGGGCATCTGTCCTCTTGTAGCAGCTGAACTTTCCCTGACCTGATGGTTTCCAGAGTGCCTTTGGTGCAGCTCCTCTCTGGAGCTTAGCAGCTGGCACATGGCAGTGTCCTCACAGGCTAGACAGGAGAGAGGAGGTGGCTGGTAGGCTGAGATCAGGCAGGCTCCAAGTGAGAGTCAGTTCTGGCACACCTGAAAATGCTGCCTGCTCTTGTGTCTGTCCATGACTAAATGCCAGGACATCTGTGGAACTGCTAACACTGCAGCTCTGTTCTGTCTGTGCTGGGGGAAGGAGGTGTCCTTCAACTTTATTGAAAAAATGATGGGTTTGGCTTGTACTTCTAGATGGAGTACTTTTAGATGGAGAAGATGCACAGCAGTCCATCCGACTTAATCGGTGTTGCTGGGAGAGAATGGATAAAGTAGGAGTTTTTCCAGTGTCCATGGGGTCTGCTGCTAAGCTTGGGTTAAATACATTCCTTGTTCTCTGCTCTCCCGTGGGTGGAAATAGCTTGGATTTGCTTAGGGATTAGCTCTGAATGCAAAGTAGGGGCATGGTGAAAGAGATCGCAGGGAGGGCACTGATGGTGAGCTGCAATTTCCCTGCCTGAGCCAGAGCTGCTCTCCTGGGGGCCAGAGAAAGGTGAGATAACTGGTTTCATTGCCAGGAAGACTCATGTCTGTGTTGGCTATCCCAGGTCACTGAAGAAGGGGGGGTTTGCACTGTCAGCATGAAAACAATGTACTGAAAGAATGTTTTTGCCAGCTGGGCACTGAGTAGAAGCTCACTTTGGCCACCCTGTGAGAGGGGTCTTGCCTTGTGCTGCAGACATTCAGACGTGGTGGTGATGGAGAGCCATGCAGAAATAGTGACAGGTCAGTCAGATGTGTCATGAGCTGATGAAAATCTGTGCTGTCAGCAGGAACAATCAGGGCTGCTTAACATAAATGGCTAGACAGCTCTGGGGAGATTAGCAAGGAGTACAAGGTAGGGGTGATCTGATTTAGGTGACAGTCTTTACTGTCCAGGAGTCACATCTGAACTGAGCAGTGAGGATGATTTTGAATATAGATGTCAGAGACACCACAGTATCTCTTGTGTGCTTGGGTGTGAGCAAATTTCCTTCTCAGTGCACACATCTAGGGTAAGAAGCTTCTGAGTTGGTAGAGGATGAGCTGAGGGTCTGGGGTTTTCTCTGCTTAGACACCCTGGAAATAGCTGCCTTTGGACAAGCACCTGAAAAGGGGTGTATAAAAGCAGTTCAAACCTCCTGCATTAAAGATGGTGTGAGAGGAACACGCTCCTCTTTCTCCCAGAGCTCCCTCCCGGTGTTGATAGTTCCACAGACTTTGGCCCTCCAAAAGCACTCGTTTTTCTAGCACCAGGAGCCATTTCTGTGCCTGCACTGGGCGCTCTCCTCGGGCCGGGCCCGGTGCCGGGGGGCTCTCCTCGGGCCGGGCCCGGTGCCGGAGGGCTCTCCTCGGGCCGGGCCCGGTGCCGGGGGGCTCTCCTCGGGCCGGGCCCGGTGCCGGAGGGCTCTCCTCGGGCCGGGCCCGGTGCCNGGGCGCGGGTGGGGCGGGGGGCTCGCCGGGGCTGGCGGCTGGGGCCGCGCCGCCTGACCCCCTCTTCGCCTCTAGGCTTTTCCAGGTGTGCACCGGGCGGACTGTCGCCCCCCCAGCCATGCCCGTGGACCTGGCCGTGCGGCTCTGCCTGAGCCATTCGCCCCCCATCCGCAAGCTGCTGAACTCCTACGAGGAGCTGCGGGGCAACCGAGGCCGCAAACCCCTCCGATCCTGTCTCAACCAGAAGCTGAGTGCAGAACCTGAGCCGGAGCGGCGAGACAGTACCAAGAGCTCCAAGGGCCAGAAGAAGAAGCGGGTTGTGTTTGCTGATATGAAGGGCCTCTCGCTGACCGCTGTCCGTTTCTTCTCAAAGATTGAAGAGGACCTCTGTGATTTGCAGCATGTCCTGTCAGACCTTGCCTGTTTCCGACCTAAGCTGCGGGACTTACGCCCAGAAGCCTGCAGGTATGTGCTGGATTTCCCACAGCCATCTGCAAATTACATGTCTTTCCGCAACAGCCTGCGCAGCAACTTTGTCTGCCTGGAGAGCTGTCTGATCCAGGACCGTGCTCTCTCAGGGACAGTGAAGGTTAGAAACATTGAATACGAGAAGAAAGTGACAGTCCGCATCACCTTTGATGGCTGGAAGAGCTTCCGGGACATCTCTTGCCAGTACATGCACAGCACGTATGGCTCAGCTGACACAGACATCTTCTCTTTTGAGCTTACCCTGCCCAAGCCATCCATCTCGCATAGGGTCACAGAGTTCTGCATCTCTTTCCAGTGTGGACAAAAGATCCACTGGGACAACAACCATGGGAAGAACTACAAGATCTGCCATGTGGGCACAATCCACCCTCCCTCCCATGCTGTGAAGAGTGCCAGCAGGGCCTGGGAGCATCTTGGCACCTCTGGGGCTGCTGCTCTAGTCCTTTCTCACCTGCAGACCTGGCGGCATTCGGAGACCCAGGCCCCTTATTGGTAGGAAGGCAGTGTGGGGAGAGATGTAGGTGCCCTCCATGTCCCAAGGGTCTTTGGGGAGGGGTCAGCTGCAGAAGATGCTGCTCACAGTTTTGTTAGCTCCTTTATGGCCTGCTGCTCTATGAGCACCTGCCAGTCTCTGCAGAAGCTTCTTCACTGCTGGCAGCTGCTACAGAGGCTGGAAGCTGCTGCTTGAAGTATCTCCTGCATGTGGGTTCTCAGGGCAACACAAGTGAGAGTAGGGCAGTGACAAGGAAAGGGCTGTGGGCTGGACCCCCGGCCATGTCCGAGCCCCCCCGGGAGCCGCGGGGGCCGGTGCTGCCCAAGTGCCTTGTTTGGAGGGAGCTGCTGGGGCGGGGGCGCGAACCCAGCTGCCAGGACCTGCTGCAAGCGCTCTCCAAATCCCGGTCCCGAGAAGGGCTCACTGTGGGGTTACTGGGCCAAGAGCGGCGGGGTGCCTCCGGTCGTTGGTGCTGTAACGGGGAGTTAATAAAGTGACGGCGCTTGGCGATTCTGCCTCCTCTTGCTCCTCTCCTGCTCCTCTCCTGCTCCGCCTCACCACCGGGGCGGGAACGCCGCTCCCGCGCGGGCGCCCCCTGCCGGCGGCGCGCGCAGTATTCACCTTCCGGCAGGTAGTTGGCAGGCGCGTGCCAGGCCTGGATGATCAGGGAGAAGGTTCCCTGCGGGAGAGAAACCAGCGTCAGCCCCGCACCCCTCCGCGCACAGCCGGACCGAACCGCACCCACCGCGCCACCGCACACCAGCCCTGCCCTGCCCTGCCCCGCCGGGCCCCGCGTTTGCGCTCTCCGCGGCTACACGCTTTCCTCCTTCCCTCTCTCCTACAGAACACGGATATACATCCCCACTTCCAAGCCCCCCAGCCCCTTGCTTTATTCCTCTTAATAACATTGATTATCCCAACTGCTTCTGGTCTGGATGAGCTTTTTCATCGCCCTTCTCCCCCCTCCTTCCCCCCTCCCTTTTTTTAAAGGAAGTTCTGGAAATAAGTATAAAGGCAAAAGTAGTTTGTTTACATTACAGGTTATCAGCCCGCCGCGGTTAGCCTGCTCTTGCCACCCTCCTGCCCCACCATCGCAATCGGGTCTAAAGCAGAATCTCACCGGCCACGTGAAGTTAAAGGGCAGCTTAATGGGGCTGTCAAATCTCTCTGTATCCTTGATACTGAAGGAGTTTTTTCCCAGAACCGGGGTGATGATGCTGCCGAAAGTGCAGGAGCCCGGGGAAACCACTGCCTGAAAATGCTTCAAACAAACGCGAAAGAAGGTCCTGCAGTGGGGGGAGCAGGGCTTCCCGCTGGCCAGAGACCCGTTGCTATTCACGAATTCGTGTAGCTCCAGCTGAAAGACGCCGGAGCCGGACACCCTCTGCACAAAGGGGAGACACACAAAATAGCCAAATCAGACCTTACCCGGCTTTGCCATGCAAACTTGCTTCTGTCACCCACTTTACATTTCGCGAACCCTTTTTTTTTTTTTTTCATGTGCGATTACCTGCTGCAAAATCGTTAACAGAAACGTCAAGCCAAAGATGCGCAAGGCTGTCATCTTTGTGTTAATCGAGCTTCCAGTTCTTAGTGGGTTTAGTTTTCCTTCTGTATTCCTCAAATGGACCAAGAAAGCACTTCTCGGTTGAGGGAGAGAAGACAGGCGTCACGGCGATTCTCCTGGAGCAACCTGCTCTTCCAAATATTCCCCGAGCACCAGCAGAAATCGGAAGGTAAAATCCAGGTGTCGATCCGTCCCCTTCTGGGAATTAATCCTGCAGCCAGCCGCCGACCTCTGATCGCTGTCGTCGCCTTTATAAACTCCAAAGCCGGGTGGGTTTGGTGAGAGACGCGGAGGGGAGTGCTTAGTGTGGAACCGCTCCTCCTTTAACCGGTGCTAACAGCGCTCAGTAAATGGAAAACTTGCTTCGCTTCGAGCTGTTTATATAGTTGCCTCGCATCCTCACAAGCTCATTATGTAAACTGTCAGTCAGACTCACGGTCAGATCCCTCCCCTTTCCATCTTTCCTTTCTGGAAAAAAGAACCAAATGTTGCAGAGAGCCCTCATATCCCGAATTAATCCCCTGCTGCCGCCGCCGCCGCCGCCGCTGCCGCGCTGCCCGCCGAGGAGCCGAGCTGATTACGAACGAGCCGAGCATCTGTTGAGATATTTACGGCGCTCACACTGGGAGAGAGAGTTCCCTCGAAAATCAGACGCCTCTCCACAGGGCAGCTTTCTACGGCAGCCGAACAATAGAGGACGAAATGTTTAAAAAATACGCTTGTTTGTTTGTTTGTTTGTTCCCCATTCCCCTGCCCCCCCCAGCTCCACGCGTGTCCTCCCTCCCCGGCCGTGTCCCGCGGCGGCGGGACGGTGCGGCGCGGTGCCCTGCAGCCGCGATCGGCCGGCGGGCAAGAGC